>BSYO01000005.1:12580769-12639737 GCA_033239525.1 Nepenthes gracilis | reverse complement strand
CGCACACACCGAGGGGCAAGTATTCTATGACGCCTTACAATTTCATTCATATATAATCGGGCCACTTCATCACAAAATTATGTCGTCCCGATCACAAGAAATGGGCTGATTTTGTCGCCCGATCAACTATAACCCAAATGGCATCATGATTCCCGAGTCCTCGGTAGACTAGATACAAAATCTATAGTAACATTCTCCCATTTACTTGGGATCGGACGCATCAGAACAATCCGTAAGGCTTTCTCCTTCAGCCAATATTGATATACAAGACATTTCTCCACATAAGCCATAATATCCCTCTTCATATTCCTCTCTACTGCAGTTTTCTTCCAGATTCTGGAACGCTTTTATTTGTCCTGTGGTGGATGGTATACCGAGACCTATGAGCCTCCTTGAAAATCTTCTCCTTCAGTTTCCTATCATCCAGTACACATAATCGGTCTCTAAACCTCAATGCTCCATCAACTGACATTAAAATCAGCTCGAGAGTCTCTATTCAGATCACTTACAATATTCATAAGGAACGGATCATTAATTTGCTTCTCCTTAACTTTGTTAATTACCTCAAGTTGGATTTGAAGATAAGATAGGAGCATCCTATCACCCCGAGCATAACGTTGGATATCACACTGCTTCAGACAACCCAACATTTTCATCTACTTAACTTGTAACATAGCCACATAACCCGATCGATGGCTCAATGCATCTACAACTATATTTGCCCTCCCGACTTATATCAGATTTCATACCATAGTCTTTTAAAAAGTCAAGCCACCTCCTTTGCCTCATATTAAGTTCCTTTTGTGAAACAGTATTTCAAGCTTTTGTGATCAAAATACTCAAGGAACTTTTCACCATACAAGTAATGTTTCCAAATTTTCAAAGCAAACACAACAAAGAGCTAGCTCTAGACCATAGTCGGGTAGTTTTATGCACCTTCGATTGTCTAGACCCATAACCATAACTTTACCATGCCGCATCGCACACAACCCAAACCCGCCTTAAAGGCGTCATAGTATACCTTAAAACCTCTTGAACCCTCTAGAATGATCAACACCGGGCGATAAATGTTTGATCCTTTAACTCCTAAAAACTCGTATCACATCTCCTTAGTCAATTCAAATTTAGCCTTTTTTTTCGCAGCTGAGTTAGAGGCACAAAGAATCAAGTAAGAAATTTTCTATAAAACACCATTGTATTAGCCTCGCCATGCCTAGAAAGCTCCTAACCTCAATCACGGTTGGCCTACTCCAATTTGTAACAGCATCTACCATCTTTGGATCCACGTAATACCACCGCCGAAATCACATACCCTAGAAACATCACCTTCTCCGGCCAGAACTCACATTTGCTCAACTTAGCATATAATTTTTCTTCACCGGCATCATACCATCCTTAGGTGAGTTTCATGCTCCTCATGATCCTTTGAATATACTAGGATATCATCAATAAATACCACTACAAATTTATCCAGATACAGCCTAAACATCCTATTTATCAGATCTATAAATGCAACAGGGACATTCGTGAGGCCAAAAGGCATAACAAGGAATTCATAGTGGCCATAACGCGTCCGAAAAGTAGTATTAGCCGCATCTTCTAGCTTAATCCTCAACTGATAATAATCAAAGCTCAAATCAATCTTTAAAAACACCTGAGATCCTTACAATTGATCAAATAAATCATCGATAGGCAGCAACAGATACTTATTCTTAATCATGATTTTGTTCAACTCACGATAATCAACACACAGCCGCAAAGACCCGTCTTTCTTCCTTACAAAAAATATCGGTGCTCCCCAAGGAGATACACTCGATCTGATAAAACCCTTATCTAACAGTTCCTATAATTGTAACTTCAATTCCTATAATTGCAACTTCAGTTCCTTCAATACAGTCGGGGCCATACGATAAGGGGTTTTAGAAATCGGGCTAACTCCATGAATAACTGCAATCTCAAACTCAATTTCCCAATGTGGAGGTAATCTAGGCAATTCCTTCGAAAATACATCCTCAAAATATATACAATAAGGATATCCTTAGCTGGCACACTATGACTCCTAGTGGTACAGGCATATGAATAGTAAGCTTTATACCCACTTTTCATGAGATGTTTGGCATACAAATTAGAGATTAATACAGACACCTTATTCTTGCTAATGCCCTGAAAGAAAAATGGTTCTGTCCCAAGAATATCAAAACAAACCCTCTTTAGAAAACAATCAACACTGGCGTGATATTTAGCCGGCCAGTCCATCTCCAGAATTACATCAAAATCACCCATGTTCAACAATAACAAATCCACAATCAAATATTTCCCATTCACTTCAATCATACATCCTGGATACACAACATTAGCAATCACAGAGGACCTAGTAGGAGTTGACACAAATAATGCATAATCCAAAACATAGGGGACAGATACAATACAACATGCAAACCGTGGAGAAATAAAAAAGTAGGTAGACCCCAAATCAAATAATATAGAAACAGAAACTCCACAAATAGAGAGGGTACCTTCCACAACATTCAGGGGTGCCTTCGGATCCTAAACTGTCACCACGAAGGCCTTAGCAAAAACGGTAGGCTTTTTTCCTTCTAGCCTCGGAGGTAATGGGCAGTCTTTCACCAAATGGCCCTGTTGTCCACATCTAAAGCTTGCTCCCAATACCTTGCGACATGCTTATCCCGAATGCTTCCTCCCACAAAAAGCACAATCAGCGGCTGATGCTTTAGAGCCAATCACTGACTGAGCTGGAATGATACTCTTTCCTTTATCAACTATCCTCGCCTTTTTGGACTGTCCAAAAGATCCCACATTTGATCCAGTACTAAAACCTGCCCGGCTAGCCGTCCTCTTTGCATAAAACCTCTCCATCTCCGCTTTGTTCTCATAAATCACCACCCTATCCAAAATATCAGTATAAGTCTAGAGAGCTTCAGGATAAACAGTGACTTCCTAATATCGTCTCGTAGCCCTTGCTGAAATTTTTTTACTTTCCTTAACTCATCCTCCACATAAAAAGGTGAAAAATGGGACAACTCAAGAACTTAGCATCATACTCCATAACTATCATATTTTCCTGTCTCAACCTCATGAACTCCTACTCCTTTAAATCTTATAGGGTGGATGAAAAATATTTTTTCATAAATGCATCCTCGAACATATCCCAAGTGATAGCATCATTAGGCACTCCTAACGCCCTCTTCTTCATGCTCCACCAACTATCGGCTTTACCTTCCATCTTGTATACTGCGAAGGTAACTTTCTTTTTATTAGTACACCGAATCACAGCAAAAATCTTCTTCATCCTTTTAAGCCACACATCCGCTTCTATCGAATCAGCCTTACCCAAGAATCCCAGTGCTCGATCCGCTATAAATTTGTTTCATAAGTCATTGCGATGTGCCGCGAGTTGGCTCCTCGTGCAGGACCGGCTTACATATCTCTGGGCCTAATACATTTTACCACATTAGTCATTCTCTCTAGTAAATCCACATAAGTTGCCTCCCGATCATGGGGAGTACTAGCACCACCGTGACTATTTCTTCGATTCCTCCTACTGGCCATCTTAAATCCTATAACCAAGAATAAACATAACATTTAAACCTCAAGAAATCACTTTAAGGGAAGGGGTTATCAGTAGTTTAATAAAATTCAAACCTAGCCTAAGGATCAACTTCTTAAACATCCAAGTTACCTTAGCTACCCCGAAATATCCCCACAGAAATTCAGGTCTATGCTTCCGCTTTTTTATCGATCAATTCCTAAAACATCTCATTTTTCTGATACCAATTACGACGAAACAAATTTTTTTTTGTTCACAGAATTTTCCGTCATTATAGAAAATAGAAACCTAAGCCCAATCATAACCTAAAATTCTAGAGAAAACGAACAGAATCTTCCCTAAAATTTGGCTAAATGGAAATACAAATCCTGCTTAGAACCTTAAACATACAGAATAACATCATCATATCCAACAACAGGAATTCTCATTTCAGATACAGGATCAAAGACGCCGTATAATTCTCTACAACTTACATTTCATATTTCTTATCCACTATACTAACTGTGACGGAACGGATTTTTTTTTTTTTTTTTTCCTCAAAAGCTTCCGTCAAACAGATAACATAATTAACGGTCTAATTAAGGCAAGACTTCACAGGCTTCGGGTGTAGCCTCTTTGTAATCGATGAAATCCTTAAAATACAAACCTGTAATAATCATCCATAACAAGCACACATCTATCCATCATTCATAATTTCTACAACAATCATCCACAGATCCTATGTGCCATCCATGGCACAATTTCATAAAACATTTATCAAGCCATACTATTAACGAGATGCCATCTAGACCTACACAATAAATCCAGAGTATATAGCGAAGTAACCAAGAACTCGGGCAGGCTATTGCACATTCTCTTCTACTTATCATACACATCATATGCTTTCTTTACGAAAATCAACATGTTCTAGGACATCAAAAATCATAAGATCCTCAGATACAAAATCATAAACTGGCCTTTACGCCGACGTGCTCCTCTAAAATAGCTCCACTATGCTATGGTCTCAAAAGCCTTCAAGAAGCTTCTCTCTCGCTTACTCTTCTTCGTCGGGTAAAAGCTTTACTGTCTCATCCGGAGGGGGAAAACACTAAAACATGAGTCGAGGCTCAAGAAGGTACATGCATATGAACCGTAAATGATCATGCCAAAACGATCATATAACTATGCAAAAATCATCATGTTCAATCAACATCATCTCAAGGGAATCAGAAGGCATGCTTCATAAATCATATAACTATAGGTCAGAAACAAAACTATAAATCAGAGATGCTAGCGAAAACCGAAAACAATGCTCTATACTCGCTTCACTGCCATCTTTTCATACTATCTTTTCATTGTCATCTTTTCACCGTGCCATACGTTTTCATCTTTTACCTGTGGTCATATCTTTACAATTTCGCACTTCGCCAAAGGTACCCTACTAGCGGAAGGGGCGAATGATCGGTGATGTATCAGGTTCAACACAATCCATGCGTTCATCATCATTCATATCATTATAGGTCAGAAACAAAACTATAAACTCTCTTGATGCATGGTAAAACCGAAAACAATACCCTATATTGTTCATCGTCATCTTCACCGTATACAATTCAATATCATCTTTTATTGCAATATAGCTTATCGGTAAAACATTAGTTGGTATTTCATATTGTTTTCCTCCTTGTACCAAGCCCCGAGGACGGCTATCGCTTTCCTCCTTGTACCTGCCCCGAGGACGGCTATCGCCTCTCCTTGTACTAAGCCCGAGGACGGCTATCGCTTTCTCCTTGTACCAAGCCCCGAGGACGGCTATCATTTTCCTCCTTGTACCAAGCCCCGAGGACGGCTATCGCTCATCTTTTTATCAAAACCCTTTTCTTTTAAAGTCGAACTTTCACAATTCACTTTCACTAACTTCAAAGTACATGGAAATTTCGTTTAAGATAGGCTCGTATATATTTTCAAAAACAAACTATACAGGAGTTGCACATCGATGTCAAATAACTTTCATATAACAGAGCTACGGTTAAAACTCATCAAAACCTCTTCATTTTCGTACTTAGGGCTTCGCCAAAACCTTTAAACTCAAATCGGTCTCTTACTTGCACATATTTCATGAAATCAAGCCATAAATCCAAATATACATACTTAATTATGCTTATCAAACCACACAACATTTTCAAGCTAAGGTTTCACCACATGCTTTCGAGACAAATCAAAACACTATTTTCATGCTTATTCACGAATTCAAGCTAAATCTTGCGTAAACATGGATAAACATAAAATCCAACCAAGTAATCAAGGAAACATGCTTCATGTACTTTAAACATGCATCATCAACATTTAGAGCATTTTCATCGGTTTTAAAGCATGAAATCAGCACGTTGAAATGTCATTCGAAGTACACTGAGTTTCACGTATCACTATTTTACCCGAATCGAATCACAACCGTGGTCTCTCCCCTTTCTTTCTCGTCGTGCTTGCTGTTGTGCCTCACTTCCTCTCTCTACAAACACATATCATTTAATCGGCATTTAAACAATTACGGAATTATTTCAAGACTTGATACAAACGCAAGGCCAAATTCTCATGAGATTCGCATCCGATCAATATATACACACAATTGGGACATGGGGATTCATATTCTAGGATCATTTCATCATTTTACGAAGGTGACAACGCGCGATTATCACCTTCCGGCCTGGGTGAATGTGTGCAATGCCTTTAGAGGGCCCTGACGCCGCGAACGGGTCGAAACGCATGAATCAACCTGCCGCCGGCTATATGTTCATATTCGATGTGGGCTTTCCAATTTTGGGGTCAATTTCATGATACGGGCCGGGAAATGGGAAACCCCAAATTCCCGTAGGTTAGGGTTTCCCTCGTAAAACCCACCCGGACGAATCGGACACGAATCGGACAACTAACCACATTTTCATGGACCTCAAGGCATGGGTTTTCAATGTCCTAACATTCCCCGTGAGTATCGACACAAAATACCCAATCTAAAATACACAAAACATCGAAAGAGAACGAGAAGTGGGTATGAGAACACTTGCCTCGACGCGTGCTTTCACCTTTACATTCCTGCTTTAGGATCTGGACCGACTCCCGGCTCGATCTCCTTCCTTCTCTAGTCGCGCCCTCTCTCTCCTCAAAACCCTCACCGATCGAAAATGAGGGAGGAACAATCATGTATGCGCAGAGTCATGCAAGGCCGCTGAGCTGCCCGGCACGGGCGGCCACTGAAGCGCCGAGCGGCCGGGCGAAGGCCACCGCACGGGCGTCTCGTTTTATCCGGGCCGAGCTCTGGCCGAGCGCCTAGCACGAGTCACGTTAGTGGCCTCCAGCAGCCTGACCCGAATAATTTCCCGATTTTTCTTCCGATACCAAACCTTAATCATCCCATAAGATTAGTATTGATCATTAACATACTAATCACCTCATAATCGTTTGGAACGCACAAACTGAACCTCACAATTCCTCCCGCATCTTTGAATACAATTTACATATTTTAACTTAATTATCTCCCAATTATCATATTTAGGAACTCGGGTCGTCACACTAACAGTTTAGAATTGAGATATCATCTAGAACCTGTACAATCTGTAAAACATATAGCGTGGTAACCATTTGACGCACCGCCTTATTCCACGCATAAAGCCGCCGTCAAGCAAAAAAAACTTGCCTTAAATAGTAAATATTAATTAGGTGGACATAAAAATTTTTATTTTCTTTCTAAGGATTGCTTGGTGAACTACATGGTAGCCTTCGATTTAACTTCAAACCGAATTTGACCAACACTAAAGTTAGACGGACTTAAAAACTGAGATGCTTACTAGACTTTTCAATTTCAATATCCAAAAAAAGTAATCACGGAAATATGCTAACATTCATAGATTCATAACAGTGGAATAATTTTACAAGTCTCCTCAAAACATCAAAAGGGAAATAAATAAAGCTGCATTAGTAAAGATCAGCTCGACCAAGCTAAGTTTGACTTACACCATAAGGTTCTACTCAACTTTGTCCTCCATAAGCCTTTCATCATCACGAAAAGTGGCAAGAATGAGTTACAAAGCCCAACAAGATACTCACATGCGAGCAAAACATACATATAATCGAATCAAAATAGAGTTTCACAACAAAATTTAGTATACGAAAATCATCATGTCGTTTCTTCTTGATTTCTTATTCGATTATCTTGTTCAAGAATCCATAAAAACCATTCGTAACTCTTCTCATCTTTAGGGACCGGACGGGAGCGGACAACATCGAGGATGGGTTGTCTGTAGCCCCACAACCTAAAGTCGTATCCTCTCATTATGCTCCCCGAGGCGGGAGGTAATGCCTTTAACACGGCATACGGGGCCATAGTCCAAAAGTCTTATGCCACCAAAAGTTCCCTCCCGTGGCCCAGGAGGCAATCCTCGAGTGTCACTCTAATATCCTTCATCCATCTTTAACAGCAAGTTTAATGGAAACTCGGCTCATAGTTCATATCTTTTAATGGCCATCCATCATAGTTCGAAAATTGTAGAGTTCCATTTGCTGTCCAGATTACATGCATTTTCATATAGCCTTGTTATTTCCTTCATCAGTTGAAGTCCGTATAATCTTTCCTTTAATCATCTTAAAGCCGAAGTTCTTTTCTTAGCTGGCTCAAAAACACCATGCAGACATGGATTTGAAATCCCCAAAACGATACCAGGTTACAATATTAAGCCCAAGGTCCTACCTCCTATCGTGACAGGTAGCACTTAATAACCGCAAACACCTTCTTTAGTCGTTGAATCTAGGTGTCTGCCTTCAACGGTTCGGGTTCCCCGGAGAATTTAGGAACTCGCTTGTTGGTAAAGCGATCGTAGACCGAACGCTCCCCCGATGAACAGACCGTGGCTACCGGGTTAGTGGAGCCAAGACTTCAACCATCTGTCTAGCGGAGTTCACCAAGTAAAGCTACCCCCCTTTGCCGTAACTAATCCTATCCTAAGGCCTTAAATAGTAAATATTAATTAGGTGGACATAAAAATTTTTATTTTCTTTCACACAGGATTGCTTGAGACTGAACTACATGAGCTGGCCTTCCGATTTAACTTCAAACCAGGCCGGCCAACACTAAAGTTAGACGGACTTAAAAGCCTGAGATGCTTACTAGACTTTTCAATTTCAATATCCAAAAAAAGTAATCACGGAAATATGCTAACATTCATAGATTCATAACAGTGGAATAATTTTACAAGTCTCCTCAAAACATCAAAAGGGAAATAAATAAAGCTCATCGTAGATCAGCTCCGGCCAGCTAAGCCATTTGGCTACACCATAAGGTTCTACTCAACTTTGTCCTCCATAAGCCTTTCATCATCTGAAAAGTGGCAAGAATGAGTTACAAAGCCCAACAAGATACTCACATGCAGAAAACAAAAACATACATATAATCGAATCAAAATAGAGTTTCACAACAAAATTTAGTATACGAAAATCATCATGTCGTTTCTTCTTGATTTCTTATTCTGATTATCTTGTCTTTGAAGAATCCATAAAAACCATTCGTAACTCTTCTCATCTTTAGGGACCGGACGGGAGCGGACAACATCGAGGATGGGTTGTCTGTAGCCCCACAACCTAAAGTCGTATCCTCTCATTATGCTCCCCGAGGCGGGAGGTAATGCCTTTAACACGCATACATGTGGGCCATAGTCCAAAAGTCTTATGCCACCAAAAGTTCCCTCCCGTGGCCCAGGAGGCAATCCTCGAGTGTCACTCTAATATCCTTCATCCATCTTTAACAGCAAGTTTAATGGAAACTCGGCTCATAGTTCATATCTTTTAATGGCCATCCATCATAGTTCGAAAATTGTAGAGTTCCATTTCTTTGTCAGGATTACATGCATTTTCATATAGCCTTGTTATTTCCTTCATCAGTTGAAGTCCGTATAATCTTTCCTTTAATCATCTTAAAGCCGAAGTTCTTTTCTTAGCTGGCTCAAAAACACCATGCAGACATGGATTTGAAATCCCCAAAACGATACCAGGTTACAATATTAAGCCCAAGGTCCTACCTCCTATCGTGACAGGTAGCACTTAATAACTGCAAACACCTTCTTTAGTCGTTGGATCCAGGTGTCTGCCTTCAACGGTTCGGGTTCCCCGGAGAATTTAGGAACTCGCTTGTTGGTAAAGCGATCGTAGACCGACGTCTCCTGATGAACAGGAATTGGGGTGGTCACTGAAGTTAGTGGAGCCAAGACTTCAACCATCCTGTCTAGCAGGTTCACCAAGTAAAGCTACCCCCCTTTGCCGTAACTAATCCTATCCTAAGTTTCCGTATTGATTCAAATTGTCCTAAAGCATCTCGAGTTTCTCTCGATACTAATCGTGATCGACTGCCTTATTCCACGCATAAAGCGCCGTCAAGCCAAAAAAACTTGCCTTAAATAATAAATATTAATTAGGTGGACATAATAATTTTTCTTTTCTTTCACACAGGATTGCTTGAGGCCGAACTACATGAGCTGGCCTTCCGATTTAACTTCAAACCAGGTCGGCCAACACTGAGGTTAGATGGACTTAAAAGCCTGAGATGCTTACTAGACTTTTCAATTTCAATATCCAAAAAAAGTAATCACGGAAAGATGCTAACATTCATAGATTCATAACAGCGGAACAATTTTACAAGTCTCCTCAAAACATCAAAAGGAAAATAAATAAAGCTCTTCATAGATCAGCTCCAGCCAGCTAAGCCATTTGGCTACACCATAAGGTTCTACTCAACTTCATCCTCCATAAGCCTTTCGTCATCTGAAAAGTGACAAGAATGAGCTACAAAGCCCAGCAAGATACTCACATGCAGAAAACAAAAACATACATATAATCGAATCAAAATAGAATTTCACAACAAAATTTAGCATACGAAAATCATCATGTCATTTCTTCTTGATTTCTTATTCTGATTATCTTGTCTTTGAAGAATCCATAAAAACCATTCGTAATTCTTCTCATCTTTAGGGACCGGACGGGAGCGGACAACATCGAGGACAGGTTGTGTGTAACCCCACAACCTAAAGCCGTATCCTCTCATTATGCTCCCCGAGGTGGGAGGTAATGCCGTTAATCCGACATACGAGGCTGTACTCTAAAAGTCTTATGCCACCAAAAGTTTCCTCCCGTGGCCTGTGAGGCAATCCTCGAGTGTCACCCAATATCCTTCATCCATCTTTAACAAAAGCAAGTTTAATGGAAAACTCGGTTCATAGTTCATATCTTTTAATGGCCATCCATCATAGTTCGAAGGTCGTAGAGTTCCACTTGCTGTCCGGATTACATGCATTTTCATATAGCCTTGTTATTTACTCATCAGTTGAAGTCTGTATAATCTTTCCTTTAATCATCTTAAAGCCGAAGTTCTTTTCTTAGAAGCCGGAGTCCATTTTTCCTTAAAATCGAAGGTCTTTTCAACAAGAAAAATCGGAGTTCAAAAGTAGGAGTTCTTTTTTAACAAAAGCCGGAGTTCTTTTTTACTGAAAACTGGAGTTCAAAAGTCTGAGTCCTTTTTCAATAGGCGGAGTTTTTTTTCAAAAGGCAGAGTTCTTTTACAAAAGGCGGAGTTCTTTTAATAAGGCGGAGTTCTTTTTCAAGACGCGGAGTTCTTTTTCAAAAGGCAGACTCGTTTTTCATCAAGGGAAGACCAGACTCGTTTTTCATCAAAGGAAATCCGGGCTCGTTTTTCATCAAAGGAAATCCGGACTCGTTTTTCATCAAAGGAAATCCGGACTCGTTTTTCATCAAAGGAAGTCTGGACTCGTTTTTCAACCAAGGAAGTCCAGACTTGTTTTCATCAAAGGAAATCCGGTTTGGATTTTCATCAAAGGAAATCTGATTTGAATTTTGTCCAAGGATGAAAGCTGAACCTCTTAGGGCCGGTTTCAATTTTAACATGCAAAGGGCCGATTTCGATTTTAACGTGAAAATGGGCCGATTTTGATTTTAACATGCCAAGGGCTAATTTCGATTTTAACGTGAAACAGGGCCGATTTCGATTTCAATTTTCATAGGATAATTACCGAATACCTTTCTTTTAACAAAATCGGAAATCTTTTCTCAAGGGTTGGAAGTCTTTTCTTTAAACATGAAATTATCAAAGTTCATATAAATCGACAAATAGTCATACTTCGAACAGAACATCAGGAATATCAGGGTTTCTTTTAAACATGCGATTAACAGAACAAACATCACACATACTAAAACATAATTTCATAAGAATATCAGATATACTAGCTTCGCAAACATGCATAATCATGAACTTTAAAACAGGGTTGAGTACTCTTGCCTGGGTTTCTTCTACTTTGCCTTGATCTTTACTCTTGCCTAGGTTTCTTCTACTTTGCCTTGATGTTTTGGCCTTCCTTTACAAGAAACTCTATTGCGTGCCTCTTTCTTGCTCTTCTAGTTCTTATTTATAGGCCTTAGGTTTGATTACTATTATTAATGATTGGCAATACAGGGGGAATGTTTCTTATTTATGGCTCTACATTTTTCAAAAAGTTCCCTTATTAATTAGATCATTTATGGTTTTACATTTCCAAGGAGTTCATTAATTCCTAGTTAACTGAATTTAACGGGATTTAGATTTCTCAATTAATTTCTGGTTCACTGAACTTAACAGGATTTAGCTTTCTCATGTAAACACATTCAATTCCTTCTACACGACTTCCGGTCAACACTTATTGACTGGATTATCAACTTTGGCTTTCCCATAATCTACTCCGGCCTCCAACACACAAAGTCACTCCAGCCTTCAATGTCACTTCGGCCTCACTTCACACACAATGCACTCCGGCCTTCAAATTTATGGGACCACTTCTAATTTCAAAACATGCTCCAAGGCCAGTTTCAACTTCATACCTTACGGCCGGTTTGGAAATTCACCTCCAAGTCGATTTGGATTTCATCATCAAGGGGCCGGTTTTCTTCTCACAAGGCCGAACTTGATTTTCATCAAGGAAATCCAGACTTCTTTACATCATGCAAGGGCCGAACTTGATTTCATCTTAAGCCCATTTACTTTTTCTAATTACATTTTTCGGTCAACTAGCATTGACCGGATTATATTGACTCGATGACTGAAACTTTCTATATTTTAGAATCTGGGCCGTTACAATCTCCCCCACTTATAGGAATTTCGTCCTCGAAATTTGACGATCCTCACAATCTCATAACCACAAGTATTCATTCTTACATCCAGAAGTTATTCCTTCAAACAAGGATTACTTTAGGAAACCTCAAGCATTTGAATCATCCTTATCACAAAGCAAATTCTTAGCCTTTTAGAATGACTCAACCCAGTTACTTACTGATTTTCTCAACCATTGATACAAGGGAGACCTTATAACGATCCTCTGTATTTCAAGAGCGACCTACATTAATGTTGGCCATTTCTCCAATTTTAATCCGATACTTCAACCGAATCCAATGAACTTCCATTTAAGTTCATTCCAAGCTTCAAAAGAGTTCGATTCACAAGGACCTTAACCTTACTTTTAAATCTCTGAGTCATGGGTTCACAACGCTTACGATACGCTACTCTGATTTAAATAGTTCTACAATAGTCATATTATGAAGACGATCCCAAAATCCTCAGACTACTGCCACATTCCGAGTTACAGTCATAACGATCACCCGAAGAGTCAACATAACTTTAAATCATTACTCAGAATCTTAAGGTCTCAATTCAAGAACATGGCATCCTATCACTCAATCATTTGGACTTACTCACAATTCATCTTTCACATCTCCTACGAAACTTCAAAGACATACAAGTCCAAAGACTCGCAGCATCAATTGCCAACATTGATGTCTGTTTTCCAAAAGAAGATACCGGGGTTCACTTGCTCAGCTTTTACACATATCTGTCCACATGAGACATCATATGGTCATCCTTTTTAATGGTACAACTATTTTGACTTTTAAAACTTTAGGTAATGACTATCTTCATAGTCGAAGTCATAAGTTCCCAAAGCAGAGACTCTAGTTGCTAATTCTAACTTACATTCGGAGTAACACTAATCATGAACTTCTTCCCCACTTAAATCAAAGGTATCCACCTGTCATGTCGTGAGAGTAAAATAACCTTATCGTTTCTCAAAGGCATACCATTCCACGATAACTTACCGAACCCATCAAGGATCAACCCAAATGACATGTTCGTCAATTATCCCATCCCATCTTAAAAAAAACTACCATTTATCTTTTGTTCTATCCATTACAAATCTTTCTAAGCCAAAACGTCTCACTTAAATTGTAGTCCTCAAAGATTACTTGTCGGATCACTTAATAACTTTGGTTAGACCCAAGATGACCATACGTTTTCATGACACTAATTGGTCTTTCCAATAGCCATTACTTAAAATCTTATAGATTCCAAGATTACGCCACCAAAGAGTTATATCCCTAACTCGGCATTTTCTCCACAAAACTCGCATTCCTCATTTTTGAAATTCATGAACAACCTTATCAGTCTATATTATCTTCCTTGATGTTCTGGGGTATTTCACAATGACACCAAAGCCTACACTTCCACGGCACTGCATAGAATTCTCAACGATTTTCGTCGATTTTGACACAACCTCAAATTATCGATCAACAAATAAGTCAACCAAATCTTCCTTCTATAGTCATTCTCAAATAGTCACACGGCCGAAGGCCCTTAATGACCACAAAATAGATTTAAGATGTGGCCGCATATACTAATTAGTCTTAACTCAGATTATCATTGAATGTTCTATAGGAAGACGTCATCAATCTCTTGATACCTTAGCTGGCTCAAAAACACCATGCAGACATGGATTTGAAATCCCCAAAACGACACTAGGTTACAATATTAAGCCCAAGGTCCTACCTCCTATCGTGACAGGTGGCACGTAATAACCGCAAACACCTTCTTTAGTCGTTAGATCCAGGTGTCTGCCTTCAACGGGTCAGGTTCCCATGAGAATTTAGGAACTCGCTCATTGGTAAAGCGATCGTAGACCGACATCTCCTGATGGATAGGAATTGGGGCGGTCACTGAAGTTGGTGGAGCCAAGACTTCAATCATCCTGTCTAGCAGGTTCACCAAGTAAAGATACCCCCTTTGCCGTAACTAATCCTATCCTAAGTTTCCGTATTGATTCAAATTGTCCTAAAGCATCTCAGTTTTCTCTCTGATACCAACTGTGACTGACCGGCCTTATTCCACACATAAAGCCGCCGTCAAGCCAAAAAAACTTGCCTTAAATAATAAATATTAATTAGGTGGACATAAAAATTTTTCTTTTCTTTCACACAGGATTGCTTGAGACCGAACTACATGAGCTGGCCTTCCGATTTAACTTCAAACCAAGCCGGTCAACACTGAGGTTAGACGGACTTAAAAGCCTAAGATGCTCACTAGACATTTCAATTTCAAAATCCAAAAAAAGTAATCACAGAAACATGCTAACATTCGTAGATTCATAACAGTGGAACAATTTTACAAGTCTCCTCAAAACATCAAAAGGAAAATAAATAAAGCTCTTCATAGATCAGCTCCAGCCAGCTAAGCCTTTTGGCTACACCATAAGGTTCTACTCAACTTCGTCCTCTATAAGCCTTTCGTCATCAGAAAAGTGACAAGAATGAGCTACAAAGCCCAGCAAGATACTCACATGCAGAAAACAAAAACATACATTTAATCGAATCAAACTTTTTTTTTTTGGTAAGTAAGTATTTTGGATTATAGGGAGAAAAAAATTACAAAATCAATGTTTTATCTCCAAGTTTTTTGACTTGGACATAAAACATAAGAAGCTAGGGCATACCCCGAGCAAAAGGTACAACATATAATACCTAATAAGCCTCTAAGAGGGCAACGTTCAACAAAAAAACAACCTATGTAATCTGAAGATACATATAAGCGCACACATGATCATTACACAGATCATCACGCAATCGCCGCGCATCCGGCTCTAGCGTCATCATCGGACAGAGACGCCCTGAAGCAGCCAGCAAGCATTTAATTGCCCAAGTTATGAAGCACCAATCATCTCGAGCATCAGCAGCCAGGACTCCAAAATACTCAACACCGCCATCAAAGCATCTTCCACAAGAAAGACAACCCAATTGCGGTTTAACAAAAAGACCCCCCTCAATCTCACTGTGTCAAGCAACATCTGCCAAGATCAACAGAGCGGCGAGAGCCATCAACCTTGGTGCGGGACATACCGCAATATAAATTCGGTCTTGCTGCAACACCGACCCATCAAGATATTTTTTCAACATTCGAGACTTTCCACGAAGCTAAAAAAGCCCCCAATTCCACTTCCCATGCAGCAAGCTAACTCAGCAAGATGCGAAGCCACATAACAAAGCTGATAGCAACCGGTAAACCGGACTCACAAGAGGCAATCCCAGCAACATAAACTACCTCATCCCGCCAATACATAGACACAACGCAATGGGATCAGCCCTCGAAGTATCATCATCCATTGCATCCAAGCAGAGATAACAACAACAGAAAACATACTGGCTATATTAGCCAAACATAAGCAAACCAATGGTCTGCAACATCATCACCGCAATAAAGCAGTGAATACATAGGGCACCCCCTCAACAAGAAGAAACTTTAGCAACCAAAATTACCTCATCCAGCTACTCAGCCCTCAGCCAACGAGTCCCAATCCATAAACACACGGGCTCCCCCAACCCAATTAACAAATGGGACACACAGCCATAGAGCAAGCAGAGCAACAGCAGAGAACATTCGGCTGCATCATTTCCTTTGAGATGAGTCAGCAACCCACAGGAAGCCCACCCTAACCACTAGGCAATTGCAGAACAACCTACAATTGCGGAAAGGAGGCAACAAAGGAACTTAACCAATCACATAAGCCCTCATCAGATGCAGACAAGGCATCTAACCCCATTAGGCGGCGTACAAACGGTGCAACACCACAAAAAGAAGGAAAATGCAACCAACGGGGACCACGCCCAGCTCTTCGGCCCTCACCGAAGAGTCCCGAACCATCCGCACGGGCTCCCAACCCATCCAAGGTGGGACTTCGGCCAGAGAACAAACAGAGAGCACCATCATAGGACCGGTCAATCGCATTAAATCCATCAAGCTGCACGAGTGCCAACAAAGGCATCGATTGCATCTCCCGAATCGGAAAATGCAGATCCAAAATCATTGGATTATGCCAAACGAGAGAGACAGTATCTCGCACATTTGAGAATCAAGAAAGGGCCGGCTAACATCAGCAAGAGCCCCTCCGAGTCCTCAGCACACCGAAAACGAGACTCCAAGCCACAGCAGAAATTAGAAAAAGGAAGGACCTTACCGCAACCGAAGGGAAGCACTCAACCAATCAGATCTTCGGCCAGCACTTCAGTACCCCACCAATAGTTCGAATCCAGGGCAGAACAGCATCCCCAAACCGACCACCAGGAGCGAAACTCATGAGGAAGAACATCAGGTCGGCATCGAAGACAATCGGGAGCGCTGGAACCTTCGAGAAGCTCAAGAGCCAACCAACGTTGCAATTAGCAACACGGGCGAATTAACTAGAAACACCAGAAACCCTTCCAGATCTAAGAGCAGGTCGAACAGTGAACCGAGAAGATACCGGTGGGGCCAGCCAGGAGGCCGGCCGGCAACAACACCGCCCGGCTAGAGAAGGCATAGCCCTAAGGCAACTCAGCGAAGAGAATAGGACCCCGCGAGCTAGCCGAAGAGATCAAGAGATGAGAAGGAGAAGGAGGGGGGGCGGCCGGGCAAAGCAGCCAGGAGGCCGGCCGTTGCCGGCACCGGTGCTGCCCGGCCAGATGAGGAGCGCCGCAGAGAGAAGCTTAATCGAATCAAACTAGAGTTTCACAATAAAATTTAGCATACGAAAATCATCATGTCATTTCTTCTTGATTTCTTATTCTGATTATCTTGTCTTTGAAGAATCCATAAAAACCATTCGTAATTCTTCTCATCTTTAGGGACCGGACGGGAGCTGACAACATCGAGGACAGGTTGTGTGTAACCCCACAACCTAAAGCCGTATCCTCTCATTATGCTCCCCGGGGTGGGAGGTAATGCCTTTAATCCGACATACGGGGCTGTACTCTAAAAGTCTTATGCCACCAAAAGTTCCCTCCCGTGGCCCAGGAGGCAATCCTCGAGTGTCACTCCAATATCCTTTATCCATCTTTAACAGCAAGTTTAATGGAAACTCGGTTCATAGTTCATATCTTTTAATGGCCATCCATCATAGTTCAAAAGTCGTAGAGTTCCACTTGCTTTCCGGATTACATGCATTTTCATATAGCCTTGTTATTTACTTCATCAGTTGAAGTCCGTATAATCTTTCCTTTAATCATCTTAAAGCCGAAGTTCTTTTCTTAGAAGCCGGAGTCCATTTTTCCTTAAAATCGAAGGTCTTTTCAACAAGAAAAATAAGTGCTCAAAAGCAGGAGTTCTTTTTTAACAAAAGCCGGAGTTCTTTTTTACTAAAAGCTAGAGTTCAAAAGTCCGAGTCCTTTTTCAATAGGCGGAGTTTTTTTTTCAAAAGGCAGAGTTCTTTTATAAAAGGCGGAGTTCTTTTAATAAGGCGGAGTTCTTTTTCAAGACGCGGAGTTCTTTTTCAAAAGGCAGACTCGTTTTTCATCAAGGGAAGACCAGACTCGTTTTTCATCAAAGGAAATCTGGTCTCGTTTTTCATCAAAGGAAATCCGGACTCGTTTTTCATCAAAGGAAATCCGGACTCGTTTTTCATCAAAGGAAGTCTGGACTCGTTTTTCATCCAAGGAAGTCCGGACTAGTTTTCATCAAAGGAAATCCGGTTTGGATTTTCATCAAAGGAAATCCGATTTGAATTTTGTCCAAGGATGAAAGCTGAACCTCTTAGGGCCGGTTTCAATTTTAACATGTAAAGGGCCGATTTCGATTTTAACGTGAAAATGGGCCGATTTCGATTTTAACATGCCAAGGGCCGATTTCAGTTTTAACGTGAAACAGGGCCGATTTCGATTTCAATTTTCATAGGATAATTACCGAATACCTTTCTTTTAACAAAATCAGAAATCTTTTCTCAAGGGTTGGAAGTCTTTTCTTTAAACATGAAATCATCAAAGTTCATATAAATCGACAAATAGTCATACTTCAAACAGAACATTAGGAATATCAGGGTTTCTTTTAAACATGCGATTAACAGAACAAACATCATACATACTAAAACATAATTTCATAAGAATATCAGATATACTAGCTTCGCAAACATGCATAATCATGAACTTTAAAACAGCGTTGAGTACTCTTGCCTGGGTTTCTTCTACTTTGCCTTGATCTTTACTCTTGCCTAGGTTTCTTCTACTTTGCCTTGATGTTTTGGCCTTCCTTTACAAGAAACTCTATTGTGTGCCTCTTTCTTGTTCTTCTAGTTCTTATTTATAGGCCTTAGATTTGATGACTATTATTAATGATTGGCAATACAGGGGGAATGTTTCTTATTTATGGCTCTACATTTTTCAAAAAGTTCCCTTATTAATTAGATCATTTATGGTTTTATATTTCCAAGGAGTTCATTAATTCCTAGTTAACTGAACTTAACGGGATTTAGATTTCTCAATTAATTCCTGGTTCACTGAACTTAACAGGATTTAGCTTTCTCATGTAAACACATTCAATTCCTTCTACACGACTTTTGGTCAACACTTGTTGACCGGATTATCAACTTCGGCTTTCCCATAATCTGCTCCGGCCTCCGACACACAAAGTCACTCCGGCCTTCAATGTCACTTCGGCCTCACTTCACACACAATGCACTCCGGCCTTCAAATTTGTGGCACAACTTCTGATTTCAAAACATGCTCCAAGGCCAGTTTCAACTTCATACCTTACGGCCGGTTTGGAAATTCACCTCTAGGTCGATTTGGATTTCATCATCAAGGAGCCAGTTTTCTTCTCACAAGGCTGGACTCAATTTTCATTAAGGAAATCCGGACTTCTTTTCATCATGTAAGGGCCAAACTTGATTTCATCTTAAGGCCGATTTACTTTTTCTAATTACATTTTTCGGTCAACGCCAGTTCACAGGATTATATTGACTCAATGACTGAAGCTTTTTATGTTTTAGAATCTGGGCCGTTACAACTATAAACTTGCAGAAGCATAATTTTCTATTTTATCACATGCATCACAGACATTCTATATACAAGAATCCATATGCATAAGATCCATATACTAAATCGTATATCAAAAATCAGGTCTTTAAAATTCAATAGTCTCTTTTCAAGATCTCCAAAATACTTCAAATCTCCCAATGTCTTCAAGCTAAGTTTATCTATTCCTTCTCATCTAATACAAGCCCTACCATCTCATTTGGAGGGGAAAAACGGAAAAATAGTGAGCTGAAGCCCAGTAATGTACATGTATACATGCAATAAATCCTATTATGCAGAACCGTTATACAGATATACTATACCATGGAAATATTCAGGGGCAAAATAGTGCATGAAAAACAGAGAAAGCATAATTCAATAATAATTAAGTTTTAAAAATCAGAAATCAGTGTAATTATACTTTATTAATAATAAATTGATAAAATACACTTCAGAAAGCAGAAATCGGTCTCAATTCTATAAATTATAGAAAACTCCTTTACTATCAGTAAAGAACCCAACCAATAGACCCTAATAGTAGAGGGGGCGAATAATCGAGGATAGAGTGTGTTTACTCTACACAATCCAAGGCTAGTAACAGTTGTCCCTTCCCGTGGGACATCCCTTCTCGTGGGATTCGGTACAATAATGCCGGCCAGTAATAGTAGCTATCCTCTAGGTTAACACTTTGAAGAAGGTTGGGCCACATATAACTCCATGGATATAGTTATCCTCAATTACTACCATAACGTTGTAAGGCATATCGGAGAACCTAACCTGACTGCATATTAGTCTCAGGTCCTAATTAACAGTATTAGAAATATTTTTCTCAACTTATATCTAATCATTTTTCAGAATTTAGTCAGAAATATCACCGTTAACCCTTCAGTTTAGCTTCAGAAATTTAACAGTATAAATTCATATAAATTTTTTAGACATAAATCACATCATGGATAGTATCTCGTTACAGATTAACTTTTACATAACAAAAATTTTGGATTAAAATAGTTAAATCTTTTCATTTTCGTACTTAGGATTTTGCCAAAACTTCCAAATGATAAACAAACACCAAACACATCTATTTACACGAAATCGAAGGTATATTTAGTAGTATATACTAGTAAACACAAAGTCTGTCCGATTAATCAGGAGAAATAGGCATTATTTACAATAAACATGCAGAACAATGGATCTAAAGTATAAATATTATTTTTGAGATATTAAAATTTTGTAAAAATCGTAAATAACATTCGAAATATACTTGCCTGAGCTCGATCTGTAGTTATCTTTACTCCGATCGGAGCTGAACGGTAGATTTTTCCCCTTCCTTTTCTCTTCCCTCTCCTTCCTCTTCTCTTCCCCTCTCATTCTACTCTTGGTACTGCTGTGAAAAATGAGGTCCCAAGCCCCATATCCCTTTTTAAAACACGAAAGGAAGAAGTCACATGCGAGTCCATGTGACCGGTGCTCGAGCGCCCGCTCTTGCAAAATTGTGCTCGAGCAGTGTGCTCATAGCCGAGACCACTCCTACCTCACCTCGGGCGCACCCTCGAGCAGTGCATTCACATTTTTGAACTCGAGGGGCGCTCGAGCAGTACTCAAGCGCCCTACACTACTTTAGCCCATTTCGCCTCATTTTGTTTTAGTTCCAAATTTTTCACTATATTTATACTTAAATATGATTTTTATTCATATAATTACTCCACAATTATCATATTTTAGGATCAGGATCTCACAAAAATGATGCACGAAAACTTTCATGTGGTTTTTATATTGCGGGCCGGTGCTCGGTCTCTAGTCGGCGCACGGCAAGCGCGCCTGCCACTGGGTTCAGTGTCTGCCCCGAGTGCTCAAGCGCCGAATGGGCATCCCTCACCACCTCATCCTACACTCACAAAATCTAATTTTTTTCACACGAATTAAGCCTAATTTTAATTATATTATTTTAATCATCTCCTAATTACTATGTTATGGAGACCATAACCTCACAAGTAGCATATAGATTGGCTTTACCTCTAAGTTTGGCAGATTGTCATAATGTATTTCATATTCATATTTCTATATTGAGGAAGTATGTATATGATCCTTCTTATGTGATTGAGAATGAATTGTTGTAGATTAACAAGAATTTGACATATGTTGAGGTTCCGATTTAAATTTTGGACAAAAAGGATCGAGTGTTGAGAAACAATACAATCCCTTTGGTTAAAATTCTATGGAGGAATCATTCAGTCGAGGAAGCGATAAGGGGACATGAGGAGAAATTCCAAGAGAAATACGCCTATTTGTTTGAATTTCAAGGTATGTAAATTTTGATGACAAAATTTTTATAAGGTGGGGAGAGTTGTAATTCCCAACTTCTATTTGATTTATTTTGATATTATATATTATTTTGGATAAATTGGATACATTGAAATTAATCGTATATTGTGAAATTTTAAAGAAAATTGAAATAGCAGGCTGATGCTTGAGGTGCGCCCGAATATTGCCCGAGCACCAAATGTCGTGGGCTAGTGCCTAAGGCCATGCTTGAGTGTTGAATGTCATTGGGATGGTGCACTTGCGTGGCACTCGAGTGCCATTTGGGTTGTATAAGGCAAGGTAGCGCACTATTCATCATTTTATGTGGGACAAGGAAGAGATGAGGGAGAAAGTAGGAAAAAGAGGAAAGAGGAAAGAGAAGAAGAGAAGTGGCAGTTTAGAACATCATTTTATCAAATCTGCCTGGTAGGAGGTTAAGATAAGTATCCATATGCCCTATCCTTAGTCTATTTTTGTATCTAATAAATTTTATTTATATTTTGGACAATTTATATTTATGCATACTATTTTTATTTAGCTTATTTGTTTCCTTCATGCATGCATATTATTTTTATCGATCATTTGGGGGTTTTGTTCGAGTTTTGGAAATATCTGAGGATTTTGTGTATTTTATGAAAAAATAGGTAAATTTTTGAGATAATAAATATTTATATATTAGTATATTTACATAAAAAAAGTCATAAAAGCTGCATGGGTCGTGCATTGGTATACATGTATCACTGCATAGAGATTGAGATCTCTACCTTAATGATACGATTCAATATGTGATATGTGACATTCTCCCAATGGGAAAAGCTTTGTGACCCCCTTTTCCTCTGACTGCAGAAGGTTTTGTTTGTAAATAAACCATCTCGTTTGTTTTTTAATGTGAACCGTCGTAAGAAAATTAAACAGAACTAATATATTCAGACGTCCTAATATATAGATTTGACTTAATGATTGCACCCAGCGCCGTGAGTGGCAAAATATAGTAAGCATGTTCCTTGTCTATAGGAGAGTGTATATAAATAACCTACCCATGGGTCTAAAAAGTGGTTGATATGACTTAAAATTATCAAAAGTATGTGTAACCCTTCCTTAAATTAGTCTATTGGTCTTTAGTTCTCCAATTTCATACGTTTTTTGTATTTCTGCATTGATTTGTATTTAGACTTCATTTAAGATTCGTAGATTTACCCACAGATGAGATTTGGTCAGTCTTATACATTCGAATATGTCACTTCATTCCGAAACATATTTCGTTTCTTATGTGATTTCATTTCAGATTTTGTTTCGTTCATATGTAATTTTGATCCTACCTTTATTTCTTATATGTTTTGTATGGTTTATGATATGATTTAGATTATACAATCACTCTGGATCACTTTTCGTTTAGAGTACATCCTGTTTGAATTATAATTTGAGTATAAGACTACGTTCAAACTTTCGATATTAGATTTTCGGATTTGTATCTTTTGTGCATTTGAATATGTTTATGAATCCTCCCTCTAATTTCAGACATTGTTGTTTATATTATAATATAAATACTTGTTGAGTTTTTTATGCACGTTTTTACTTCTTATCCATTCAGATTAGTGAGCTTAGATATAATATGGGAGCTTGGACGTGATCCGATCGCCGTTCATCTATTTTGGTCAGTATCAGTATATTATTCGACTATGTAGTGTGGGATGTATTTTGGGTATTGAGAATGGCCGGATGTAGGCCTAGAGTTGCGTATTGAGAATAGTTGGATTATTTAATTATTGGAAATTTTTTGTGGTTGGTTGTCCCTCCCTTACGACATTATGTAGTAGATCATTTGTTTTATTATCCGAATGGTTATCCGATGAAATCATGTGTTAGGTGAAATTTTATTGATATCATATTGGGATTGTGTGGTTCGTCTGTTTGTCATATTTAGATTTGAGATTCGTTATATTGTTGTGAGATTATAATATTTTTGTGAATTATAATTATTTAGACCTACTTTGGTCAGAATTTGTAATAGTGTACCACCTTACTATCCTTTGTATGTGTCCATCTTCTTCTGGGTTTTACAGTAAAAGACCTTCTTCAAGATATCTTCTATATTGAGTTATTAAGGTATCGCCGTTTGAGATCTGAAATATCTCTTCTTTTGGGATCTCTATGCTTGGGAACATAAGGACTTCCCTCATCTTTCTAGTATATTACTCAGGGTTTCCAAACGCTACCATTTTTACTAGTTGATCTACCTTCCAATTGCCTTTCCTTGGGATGTAATGAACTTCCATCTTATCGAATGACTCGATCATGCTCTTTACTCTAGCAAGATATTTTACGAGTGATGGACTAGACACCTCATAATTTTCAACCACCTAGTTAACAATCAGCTCCAAATCACTGTGAATAATCAAGCTTTTGGCTAAAATCTTAGCCGAGCCAGTAAGGCTTCATACTCAATGACATTATTAGTGGCAAGAAATTTGAGTATCATCAACCATTTTATCTCTGTCCTATCGGGAGTTCTCAGGACTACACCATCTCCATTCCCCTAACTCAGAAGATGACCCCTCTATGTGCAAGATCTACATTGGTGCCTCTTCATGTTGAAGGGGGTCCTCATGCTTCTGGAGATCACTTAGAATTGGGATTGTCATTTCGACTATAAAATCTACGTGGGCCTACCTTTTTATGGTCTGCCGCACTCAAAATTCTAAGTTAAACTTGTCCAATTTCACAGTCCGTTTAATTAATCATCCAAACACCTTGGTTCTTTACAGGATCCCCTTTAATGGTTGGTTAATTAGGACGATGATTTTATGAGCTTAAAAGTGTGGCTGAAACTTTCTGGCGGAGTGGACCAGTCTAGAGTAATCCTTTTGGCATGCGAGTAACGTGTCTTAGTATCTATCAGAATTTTATTGACATAATAGACCAACCATTGTACTTCAAACTCTTATTCAACCAGGACCAAACTTAGTGTCATATTGAATATGGCCAGATAAATGTAAAATTCTTCACCTTCTTTTAGAGAGAACAAGAGTGTAAGGTTGGTGAGGTATTCTTTTAGTTCTTGGAAAGCTAATTGATAATCTTTCATCCATTGGAAACCATTTGCCTTAATTCATCTCATAACATTAAATAACATAAGGTATTTCTCTATAGATTTTGCCAAGAATTGAGAGAGTGCCATGAGTCTCCTAGTTAACCTTTAGACTTCACAATTCAATGTGAATTTATATCCACAATTACTTTTATTTTCTTGGGGTTCACCTCAATTCCCTGATGAGACACTATAAACCAAAGAACTTTCCCATAGTTACTCCGAACATGTACTTTATTAGATTTAATTTTATTTGGTGCGTTCGAAGCACCCTGAAAGTGTCATCTAGCTCATGAATATGGTCATTGGCTAGTTTATTTTTAATGAGCATGATGTCAATATATGCTTCCATATTCCTTCCTATTTATACATTAAATATTTTATTTACTAGCCTCTGATATGCCACTCCTGCGTTATTTAGGCCGAAAAGTATAACTTTGTAGTATTATGTCTCTTGATTGGTCATAAAGGAAGTGAGCTCTTCAACCTTAAGACACATTTGGATTTGATTGTACCCTAAATACACATCTATGAAGTTTTATAGCTCATGTTCAAATGTTAAATCTACCAACAAATTAATTTTTGGTAATGAAAAGCTGTCTTTCAAACATGTTTTATTATGTCAATGAAATCGACACACATTCACCATTTTCTATTACTTTTCTTGATGAGTAATACATTTGACAATCAATTCAAGTATTGGACTTCTCTTATTAAGCCTGTGTCAAAACGCCTTTTAACTTCCTCTCTCATGGCAATGAGTTTCTTTATGAAGTGGCTTATCTATTTTTGCCTGACTAGTTTGCGTCCAGGATAAAGATCCAACCTGTGGACCATCACCTCAATTGGAATCCCCAACATATCTATGGGTGTCTATGCAAACATGTCTAACTCTTGCCAAAACAAAGTCATCAATAATCCACATAGTAGATCCACGAGAGAATCTCTGATTTACATGCATTTCTCAAGCCCATTCGAATCTAATGGGATTCACAGAGTTGACAAACCGGATTGACCTTGCTATAGGGTTGCTTCATCTCGGAGGTTAAATTCCTTGATCAGTTACTTCGGAACTACCTGATTCATTTGAACAAAGTAGCAAGTTCAGTCGATGACTTGGTCTCCTAGGACCTCTCCGACCCCACATGGAGTCATGAACTTTATATTTAAATAAGAGATTGATATCACTACTCCGAACAATACTAAGTTAGGTCGCCCAAATATTGCATTGTAGATTGAATAAAAGTCCACTACTAGGAATGTTAGTATTCGAGAGGCCGTCTTTGGGTGCATTCCTAATGTGGCTTCCAATTGAAAGGTTCCTTGAACCAGTACAGGTTCATTGTCCAACCCATATAAGGGACCATGGGCTAGCGGTATTTGGCCTTCTTTCAATCTAATCTTAAAGTAGATATTAACGTAAAGTAAATTCTTAGAATTTTCATTATTAACAAAAACTCGTTTCAATTAATAATCAAAGGTACCATGCAAAATAAGTACAAATACAATAAAAGGATTGAAATGGGGAGGTACTGTGATAGTCCGGCCTTATTCCACTGCATAAAGCCGCCGTCAAGCCTAAATCCTTGCCTCAAAAAAAAATCAATAGATAGTAATTAGGTGGATATAAATTTTTTTTTCTTTTCTTTCATATGAATAAACCTTTCTTTTATACACAGGATTGCAAGAGGGCGAACTACATGAGCTGGCCTTTCGGTTTTAATTTCATACAAGGCCGGCCAATACTAAGGTTAGACGGACCTGAATGCCTTGAAACGAACTGAAATGCTTACTAGAATTATCAATTTCATTTATCCAAAAAGGTAATCATAGTAACATGCTAACATCCATAGATTCTTATACAATGGAACTGTTCCACAAGTCTTCTCAAAAGATCAAAAGGAATAAATCAAGTTCTTCATTTATCAGCTCGGGCCAGCTATGCCGTCTAGCTACTTCATATGGTTCTACTCAACTTCGTCCTCCATAAGCCTCTCGTCATCTGAAAAGTGGCAAGAGTGAGCTACAAAGCCCAACAAGATACTCATATGCTGAAACCATAAACATATAATCAAATCAAAGTAAGGATTCATTTCATAACTTTAACAAATAAAATCCTCATATAATTTCTTCTTTAGTTCGGAATGTCCGTGTTCATATTCTTATTATCTTGTCTTTAGAAGATTCATAAAAACCATTCAAAATTCTTATCATCATTAGGGACCGGACGGGAGCGGACAACATCGAGAAAGGATTGTGTGTCACCCACAACCTAGAGCCGTATCCTCTCATTATGCCCCTGAGGCGGGAGGTAATGCCTTTAACGCGGCATACGGGGCCATAGTCCAAAAGTCTTATGCCACCAAAAGTCTCCCCCCATGGCCCAGGAGGTAGTCCTCGAGTGTCACTCCAATATCCTTCATCCATCTTTAACAGCAAGTTTAAAGGAGACTCGGTTCTTAGTTCCTGCCTTTTGATAGACATCTGTCATCGTTCAAAAGTCAAAAGTTGTAGAGTTCCACTTGCTGTCCGGATTACATACATTTTCCTTGTTCTTATAAAAAGGCCGGAGTTCTTTTTCTAAAAAAAAGCTGGAGTTCTTTGACCGGAGTTCTTTTTCAAAAAAAAAGCCGGAGTTCTTTTTCAAAAAAAGCCGGAGTTCTTTTTCTAAAAAGGCCGGAGTTCTTTTCTAAAAAGCCAGAGCTCTTTTCTTAAGAAAGCGAAGTTCTTTTCTCAAAAGGCCGGAGTTCTTTTCTAAAAAGGCCGGAATTCTTTTCTAAAAAAAATTGGAGTTCTTTTCTCAAAAGGCTGGAGTTCTTTTCTAAAAAGGCGGAGTTCTTTTCTCAAAGACCGGAGTTCTTTTTACTGAAAGCCGGAGTTCTTTTTTCTGAAAGTCGGAGTTCTTTTTTCTAAAAGACGGAGTTCCTTTTACTGAAAGCCAGAGTTCTTTTTACTGAAAGCCGGAGTTCCTTTTACTGAAAGCCGGAGTTCTTTTTACTGAAAGTCGGAGTTCTTTTTACTGAAAGCCGGAGTTTTTTTACTGAAAGCCGGAGTTCTTTTACTGAAAGCCGGGGTTCCTTTTACTGAAAGCCGGAGTTCTTTTTAACAAAGGCTGAACGGTCAGAAGTCTTTTCTTTAAACATGCAGTTAACGAAGTTCATATAGATCAACAAATAATCATACTTCAAGCAGAACAAAAATCGAACATCATGAATAACAGGGCTTCTTTTTAAACATGCGATTAAGAATGATTCTTCCTTACATCATATGAACAGAACAAACATCATATATATTGAAACATAAGCTCATATCAGATATACTAGCATTGTAAGCATGCATAATCATGAACTTAAAATAAGGGTGAGTACTCTTGCCTGGATTTCTTTTACTTCGCCTTACACTTTTGGTCTCCCTTTATTAGAAAACTCTATTGTGTGCCTCTTTCTCACGCCCTTTAGTTCTTATTTATAGGCCTTGGGTCTGGCGGCCGTCGTTAGGGTTTGGCCACACTAGGGGGAATATTTCGAAGTATGTTATTTATGGCTTTACATTCCCGAAGAGTTTCCTCGTTAAATTTCTAGGTTATCTAGGGGGAATGTTTCTCATTTAAATACATTCCGGTCAACTAACTGGCGTTGACCGGATTACTTTCCTCTTCCCCGTCCTTCCTTCTATTCATGTTTTTCGATCAATATTTTACGTTGACTGGATCACGCCTTCCGGTCAACACTCGTTGACCAGATTACTCCTTCACACTTCCGGTCAACACTTGTTGACCGGATTACTATTCTCCACGTCTTCCGATCAACACTTGTTGACCAGATTACTATCCTTAACTCGTTTTTTTCCTAGGTAATTTTAACTTAACATTGGGGATTCTCTATATTCTAAGATCTGGCCATTGCAGGTACCACCTAAGTCATATCATCGTTAGTAAAACTAATGACATCATTCCTTATTCCTAACCTCTATTTCTTACTGTTAAAAGTTTTCTCATGGTGGTTCGGAGCTTTGTTTCTGGGCGTTTCTATCGATATCATATTTACTACTCTAACTACTACGTGATTGTGTAGTTGTTCTTGTAGTTCTCTCACATTGTTATTAGCACTTCTAGGGGCTTGTCCCGAGTCTCTCAAGAACATATTAAGGTATAGTCTCTGAATAAGGGTCTCAATCTCCTTCTATCGAGTCTAATAGTTTTGGGTGCTATAACCCGAAAATCGATAGTAGAAATAGTATTTTGACTTTCTCCTCCTTCCGGGTTCTTGACTGGTTCAGGCCACTTAAAAAACTTCTCATTCCAAATCTATATTAGGATATTTGCCCAAGTGTCATTCAGAGGCATTAAATTCAAAGGTCTATATTTTCTTCTGATGCTTGGTCCCGTCCTTAGTTGCTTTCTAGGATCTTGGGCAAAAGAATTGTCACCATTCCTCTTTTTTTCACCAGTCGATTCTAGGTAGTGGTCTGCACACTCTGGCCTCTTTGCTTTATTAGCCTTTTCAATGGAAACATATACTCTGATAATGGTTTCTGCCTCAAGAAAGGTCTTAGACTCTTACTGAACAAGATATTTAAAAAATTTACCTAATTGTACTATTTTCATGAAGGAATTCAACTTCACCTCATAGGTTAGTTTTGATATTCCTCGAGTCTCCATGTTGAACTAGGTTAAGAAGCACTTTATATTTTCATTTGATCCTTACTGGATACAGACAATGTATCATGGTTACCCTTTCTACCTCCTATTGAAGGCAAACTGTGATAAAAAGTTATTAGCTAGCTCCTAAAATATTTGGATCGAATTTGGTGTCAACTTATAAAATCAAATTTGAGCATCTCCTTTGTATGTTAACGGGAAGCAAAGACATAAGGCCAGATCATCTAGGCCCTAGAATCCGAAGTAGGTACAAAAATGATCCAAATAGTCCATGGGATTAGAATTGTCGTCATAGGGTTCTAGGGTTGGTATTTTGAACTTGACAGGGAATCAATGTATCCTGATCTCCCTTATAAATGGCAACCTACCTAAGTTTGCCCAATGTTTATCTGTACTTTCTCAGAACAGTTGTTACTCAATCTTTCTTATTCTCTCCTCCACCTAGGATACAGACACAACCTTCTTCATGTTGAGAGATTTCATCAGCTCCAAATGATTTGACAAAATATGTGGGACTTGTTAGCTATGTACTTTTCTCAGAAGACTGCTACATGAAACTTCGTTATGAGCCATAGGTTTTTCCACATCTCAGGAACAACACGAGTTTTGCCATTTCAAGCCTTCCTCCCTGGTTCTAAAATTTACTTGGCCTTCCAACCAAGTTTGGATCTTGTTACTTGAAGCTTCATGGGTTTTGAGGTCTTCAGGCTGTGGAATTATCTCCTTGGAAGGTTTCCTTTTCTTCCGATTATTCCTTTTAGATGTAGAAGTTTGAGAATTGGAGGATAGAGTCCCCAGTGGATGTCTCGCCAATCTATTCCAAAGAGACTTGAGAACCTTGGACATGGAGTTGATCTAGGCCCCGAGTGTCTTCACGTTTATATTTATGGTCGGATGAGTATTTCTATGGCTACTTTTGTGACGACCCAAACCCTAAACTTCGAGCATGGCTCGGACCGCTCACGTAGAAATCTCAAAATTTAAAATCATTCATAATATTCCATAATGGCAATACAATTTAATTAAATTACTATCAAATTCATTAATACATGATATAACTATCCTAAAATAAAAACTACTAAGGATCATGGGTTACAGCCCAAATGAAAACCACTCAACTTCTATCAATAACATATCTAGTTTATCTCTCAGTGGAAGATAAACTAGATATGTTATTAACGGAAGTTGAGTAGTTTTTATTTGGGCTGCGACCCGTAATCCTTAATAGTTTTGTATTGGGATGATAAGTTTATTTGTGATTGTTGTAATACAATTACTAGTTGATTGTGAGAACAATAATAATTATAAAGATTGTGGACTCGATTTGTGTAAATACTAGGTAGAGAGAGACTCTTTTGATATTAATATTTCAGTAGTGTGGATATGACCTATTGCATGTTGAAAGTATGTACCGTTGGTTTTGAAGGGAGTAAAGGTTTGATAAATATTTGATTTGAATAGATATGGTCCTTTATGTAAAAGTATTGGTAATTAATTAAGGATCAAAACCTATATTTTGAGGACGAAATTCTTTTAAGGGAAAGGATTGTGATACCCCTATAGTTTGACCCGAATTATATAGTAATAAGCTTAATATAAAAATAAATAAAATGATATATTGATATTAATCAATATTATAAATAATAATTGATATTAAATAATTAATAATAAATAACAAATGATAATAATAATGATAAATGGGAGCAATAATATATATTAATAAATATTAATAATAATTAGTAATAAATAATAGTATTACTAATGAAAAATAATATTAAATAATATTATAATAAAATAATAATAAAAAATAAGTAAATAATAATAAAATAGTAATAGTAATAATAATAATAATAATAATAGAAAATTTGAAAAATAGGAGGGCAAATGAACGAAAAAGAAGAGGGAAAAGGGAGAAGCTGATGGCCGAAATTGCTGCGATGATTGTTGCTGATCGGTTGGAGTTGCCCTTTTCCTTCTTTCTCTCGGTCGTTAGCTTTATTTTCTCAGTGGGTGTTGCCTCATTTGCTTTAAAAGTAAGAGTTGCTTTCATGTTTCTCTTTGGGAGACTCGTGAATGGATGAAACCAACAAAGAGGATTTGGATTCCATGGCTATGATCGTTGCTGCCATAGTCAACGGTTGTCGTCAGAATTTGTCAATGCTAGCACTGTTAATATTCCTCATTTATCAGGCAAGTTGATTTGAGTTTATTTGCAAATAATCCGTGACATTCCTCTTGCGGGTGGTCCCTGGACATTCGCTGGACATCCCCTGTTTCTCAAGAAATGGAAGCCGGACATGCCTCTGTCTAAAGAGGAGCACAAATCCTTTCCCATTTGGATCACCATGTTAAACGTGCCAATGAAATTCTGGACACCCCTAGGATTAAGCTGGATTGTGAGTGTTATGGGGCAGCCATTACAATTGGACCTTGTTACTGAGAAGATGAAAAGGATGGGCTATGCTTGTGTTTGTATGGAAGTAGGAGCTAATGCCCCTCTGCATGATCATGTGAAAATCAGATCAGGTTGCTCTACTAAGCATTCTAAACAATTGTTCTTAGAGTTTAAAATTGAGTTCCAATGGAAGCCTACTCGTGGTAGTCATTGTAATAGGAAGGGGCATGCTAAAGCCCAAGGTAAACCTGCAAAGGTATTCAGGCCTACCGGTCAAATTTTGTCGGTTTCACAGCCCATTCCTTCTCAGCCCAAGATCAAAAAGAAAAACCACGTTATTGAAGCTCCTAATAAGGCTGATCCAAGCTCTAAAAATCTCCCTATTTCCAATGCCTTTGACGCCCTTCGGGATGCTGAATTGGAATGCCCAATTGTCAACAGTAATGTGGCTAGGAACAAGGAGGTGGTTGAGGATGAGCTCCTCCAGATTAAATCACCCCTCTGTCACCTTGATTATGTGATGCCTGGTATTGATTTATGTCAATTCCCAGTGATTGAATCTCATCATGCTACTAACTAGAATGATGATATCCACCGCAATCCTATTCACTCTGGTGCCCCATAGCCTAAGCATCATATTGACTCTTGCTCCTCAAATCCTGCTATGACTGATGCCATTATGGGAGAATCTGCTACTAATCTTAGCACTGAGCAACTAGAAGCTCAGCTCCCAAAACCTCAAAGTTTAGAGTCCTCGATTCGTAAATTGAGGAAGGCTATAAGTAGAGCAAAACAGGATTTCATTGAAGCCGTGACCAGGTTTAATTTGGATCCACCACTCCTGCAGCCTGGCAGACCGGCTGAGATAACGCTAAAGTTGAACTACATTCAGCTAAGTCTCTTACATGTTCCTGCAAAAACCTAACGTCTGTAGATAATAGGGTTAACCATTTGAAGAAATCCGGCAGTAAGCATAAGGGGCCTAAAAAAATATATTCCCCTTCTCCCATTCCTCATGGTTAGCTTTGTATGCTAGAATGTTCAAGGACTAAATGGGAGTTTCAAAGCCCAGGAGGTCAAGCATTTTATTCACTCTTCGAGATGTCCTATTGTTGGCCTGGTTGAAACCAAGGTTAGAAAATGTAATGCTGCCAAAATAACCAACAAGTTGATGCCCTACTGGAATTGGGAGATATACTTCTCTTTGAATTCAACAGGGAGAATCCGGCTTGGTTGGGACTCCACCATTGTAAATCTGGATGTCTTATTAAAAGATAATTAGATTATTCATTGTAAAAGTCAACTCTAAGGCTAACATGAAAACCCGTTATGTTTCCATGATTTATGGCTCCAATTTGGAGATTGAAAGGCGCTCCCTTTGGGATAATTTGCAGAGTATTACTCATCACACTATTGGGATGCCTTGGGCGATTTCAATGCAATCCGTGCGTCCTCAGAAGGCCTTGGTGGCATTTGGCATTCCAGAAGTGCGCTGGACTTAAATCAGTGCCTGAATGACTATGATTTACATGATTTATGCTACGATGGTGCTTTCTTTACTTGGAACGATGGCCAGGATGCTGCGACTCGAATCTATAGAAAGTTGGATCGCGTTGTCGTGAATAGTCACTAGCTTTTGGAATTTGACACCTACAAAGCCTCCTTCCTGCCTGCCAGACTATCAGACCACTCTTCTTGTGTTCTTTTCTAGAATGCATGCGATAGGCAACAGAAAGGTCTTTTTTGGTTCAACAATTTTCTTTCAAGGCACCCCCAATTCCTTCCCTCTGTTCAAGAGGCTTGGCAGTTTCCAATCCAAGGTGTTCCAATGTTTCAGATTATTTCCAAGCTGCGATCTACTCGTGATCTAATTAAGAATTTAAACGTGCGCATTGGGAATGTATCTGAAGAAGTTGTTCGGACCCATAGACACCTTAAAGAGTATCAAAAATATACTTTTCACCTTCCTCTCAACCTTGTAGCAACTGAGGAAGAGAATTATAAAGCGATCTACTGCCATGCCCTGCGATAGGAGATGGAATTCATGCAATAGAAGGCAAAAATCAAATGGCTCAAAGAAGGAGATCAATACTGTAAATTCTTCTTCAATTTAGTCGTTGGCAACAACAACAGGAAAACAATTCTCTCATTATGTAATGATGATGGTTCCCCAACGAATAACCATGAGGAGGTTCAACGCTTAATTGTTGATCACTTCAAGAAGTTGTAAGGTTTCAATCAGAAGGATCGATTCTTTGACAAGAATTGGCTCCAACTTTTCATTTTGCATACCATCCTAGACGATATCCACTCATCAATGACTAGATCTGTTAGTGCCAAGGAGGTTAAACAGTCCCTTTTCTCAATTGGTGACTACAAAGCACCCAGCTCGGATGGTTTCTCATCTGAGTTCTATAAAGAGGCTTGGCACATCATTGGCCCCTCCATTGTTGAAGTAATTTAAGATTTTTTTTCATCATGGAAAGCTCCTTAAACAAATTAATCATACTCTTATCAGCCTAATTCCTAAAGTGAAACTACAGCACAAAGTTTCTAATTTTAGACCCATTTCATGTTGCAACGTTATCTATAAATTTATTTCAAAAATTATCGCCACCTGCATCAAGCCCGCTCTCCCTCTTCTGGTTGATAAGAGCCAGACTGTTTATGTGAAAGGTAGACATATTGGCGACAATATTCTGGTTGGCTCAGAATTACTTTATAAATACCATCTTAACAAAGGAACTCCCCTAAGTGCCATGAAAGTGGACCCTATGAAAGCGTATGACTCAGTTTAGTAGGATTTTCTGCTAGCAACTTTAGATCTAATGGGCTTCCCCCTAGATGGTTACCTGGATTCACCAATGCATTACTACAACCTCTTTTTCATCAACATAAATGGTGAATCTGTCAGTTTCTTCGAAGGAGCAAAAGGGCTTCTCCGAGGGGACCTACCTTTCTCCCTATCTTTTTGTGTTGGCCATGGAAACTCTTAATGGTAACCTGGAAATAAAAACCTGTAGAAATGAGAATTTCCACTTTCATTGGAAATGCGAGTGCACGAGGATAGTGATGCTTGGCTTTGCAGATAACCTTATTCTTTTCTCTAAAGCTGACCCTACATCTATAAAAATTATTAAAGACTGCCTCAAGGTTTTTAAAGATTTCCCAGGCCTTTCAGCCAACAAAGACAAAGTGAGATTTTTATATGTGCTGGAGATGAGAGAGCCCGACAGAAAATTCAGGACACCATAAGTTTTAAAAGGGGCATGCTTCCAATGAATTACCTGGGAGTTCCCCTCATCACCACTCGACTCTCAGTGAAAGATTGCCAACCCTTAGTGGACCGAGTGCTTCAAAGAGTGTCCTCTTGGAAAAACCATTGGTTATCTTTTGGCAGTCGGCTTCAGCTAATCTCTTCAATTTTATCAACAATTCATAACTATTGGGCATCTATTTTCATCCTTCTAAAAACAATTTTGAAGAAGATAGAAGGGTATATTCATGGTTTTCTTTGGCATGGCTCCATTGAAGGTAGGTTCACTGCAAAAGTTGCATGGAAGGATATCTACCATGCCAAGGAGGAAGGGAGTCTCGGTTTAAAGAATCTTGTTGCTTCTAATAAAACCTTTATTAGTCATCTTTTATGGAAGCTCGCATCAAAAGATCCAGCCTCAGTTTGGTCGGATTGGTGTCATGCCAACTGTATTAAAGACCAGAATATCTGGACTTTAAAAGTTCTAAAGACAGCATCTTGGTGCTAAAAGAAAATCATGAAGCTCCGTCCTGTCCTTCACTCCATGATTTGCCACCACATTGGGAATGGTGCAAACACATTCCTTTGGACTGATAATTGGTACCCCTTTGGTCCTCTTATTAACCGCTGCACTGAAAGAATTAGGTGTGTTACTGGTTTATCAGACAATGCTAGAGTAATGAACATCATTCATCAAAATAATTGGAGTTGGCCTAATCCCTTGACATGGAGGTCACTGGCATTTTGGAAAACATGCCTCCATATTATCCTAATGACACTAAAGCTAATGTTATCACCAGGTGCACTAGTCGATCTGGCAATTATACGGCGAAGTCGGCCTACTCCATTTTCCAGCAAGGTAAAGATAAGGTGCCTTGGTATCATCTTGTCTGGGGGCACAAGCATATTCTAGCTCATGCGCAAAAGGCTCTGCACCCTGGACCAACTTAATTCTTTCTTTCCATGTCCAACATCATGCATTCTATGTAATCAAGATCACAAAACCTATGAGCATCTGTTCTTCTCATGTTCCTTCTTATCAGGTGTGTGGAGGATTATGTGCCGCCATACTGAAATTTGCTGGCCCTATGATAATTGGCACTCAAACATCTCCTGGGCTGCCATCAAATGGAAGGGTCAGAATCTCAAAGCGTATTCCTTTCGGCTCTCCCTTGCTGCTACTGTTTACTTTATTTACCATGAAAGGAACCAACGCATGTTCAACAATGCGGCTCACTCAATGAATGCCAGGTTGCCAATTTTATTACCAATGCTGTTTGTAGAAAACTTGACATTATCTCCATTAATTGCAACCAGAATGATCATTCCATCATGACCAGATGGAGTATTCTGTTAACTAGCTATGGCACTGCTTCATCTAGGAATAGTCTATTTGATATGGCCGCGAATGCTTGTAGTCAGCTGATATGATGGTTTATCCAAGGTTATTGTGAGCATTGTCTATCTGTAGCTCGAGAAGAAGTTGAGGTAGTATTTTGGAATGGTTTTTTTTCCAAAATGCTTCAAGCATTCCAGAAGAGTTGCTTTCTCCTATTTGGTATGATGGCATGAATTGCTGGTGGCTTTTTGCCCTTGCTATTTGGGTACTTTTCCCTGATTAAAAAGAAATCCATTCTGGAAGGAATGATCTTTTCTTACCTGGATTGCCAATTTGTTTCCTTTTACTGGCTTAGACGTTTTTGGTAGGTTTCGGTTGATTTGCATCCAAAAAAACAAGCTACTACATTCCAGATGGGATGCCTTTTGCCAATTTACGTCTTGTGCCCGATATGGGGCTCATGCCCGCAGGGTGCTCACGGCGGTTTGCTTTAAAAAAAATAGCTGCATTCCAGACAGACTACCTTGTTTCTTCTCGGGCCTGCCGGCTTGTGTCCTATGATTTTGCTTTTTCCAGTATGGTCGCTGTTCTCGGTATTCTATTTGTGCCGGTGGAGTCGTATGGGTATGACAAAAAAGCTGCATTCCAGAAGGACTGTGTTGTTTCATATCAAGCCTACCGGTTCGCATCCTGTGTTGTTATTTTGCTGGTATGGTCGCTTTTTTCAGTACTCTGTTTGTATCGATGGAGTTGTATAGGTATAACACAAAAAAAATAGAGCATCCCGACTGGTTTTCTTCTGCTCGATGTGCCGTTGTGCATTCTCTTGCTCAGCGTGGCTTGCATTGTAGACATTCAAGGGTTGGTTTGGGCCGGTTGGGAAGATACCTAGATGGAATGGTTGAGCAACTTGATGCGTGTTGCGTGTTGCCCGGTTTGGCATTCTCCAAAAAACACCAGCATCCCGGCTGGGTATGTTATTTTTTGCTTTGAGTGCCGGTAAGCGTTCTCTTGCCCGAAGAGGCTAGCCTTGTTGTCACTCCCGGTATGGATGGGTTTCGACTGGTTTGGTAGTCTTGTTGGCCTTGTTGTGCCCTGTATAGTGATATCCTAAGGAAAACAAGATGCCCATTGGGGAATGCCCGATATAATGTTTTTCTACAGGTTTGGTGTGTATACTGCTCTCTGGCTTTCTCCCGGTTAGAAGCTGCTTGCCGATTTGTCTTCTGGTATGCTTTGGATTATTTTTGCCCGGTATGGGTCATTGCCCGATTTGATGATTTGCTGCAATCTACCGGTATGCTTGAGGACGAAAGGACTATGTGTTGGTAGCTTTTCCTTTCTGCACGGTTTGAAGGATTTTGCTCGTTTAAGTCCCTCGCTAGAACCAATTTGGGTACTTACCAATGGTCCTGTGTTTCTTACTAAGTATGATGTTTTACCTGTTTAAGATCATGTGTGGGTTTCAGACTCTACCGGTTCATTATAAAAAAAAAAAAATAGTAGTAGTTTTGCTTTTTGTGGAATTTCTCAGCCTTGTTTGCTGTTTGGAAAAAAGAGCATTTGGTTGATTGAAGGCTAATGGTTGAGTTGGCTGATTGTATCTTGGTCAGCTATTTTTCTGTTGTTAGTTGATTTGGTTTCATGATATGTTCCATAGTGGCGCTCGGGGAATACTCTAGCGTCTATATTCTATCTCTAAGTCGATAAAACAGTTGAAGTTAGAATATAGTTTATTTGTAATTTCTTTTATTTCAATACAATTTTACTTATCAAAAAAAAAAGAAAGACATTTCTTATTCCTATTGCTATCGATTCTCTATTTGTGTTTTGAGATTGTGTGTAATTTAGTTGTATATAAATGATTTTGGAGGATTTCGGTGAAAATAGGTTAGAATGCTAAAAATAGGTGAAACAGGGCCACGGCACGGGTGATACTAGAAACCAGGAAAAATTAAGGGTTGTAGCTAAAATTGGGGTTTGATAAATTATGGAATTATGTTATTTCTTCTCTTTATTTGCATAATTGAAAGTTAAAGTTGAGAATTTCTTAACTGAATGAGAATCAGACAAAATGTGAATAACAGAGAGTATTGCTCAATTTTGTGAAAACGGGTATGGCAATGGCATATGTAGCAACGTGGGTATGAGTAGTCGTATGTGTGTGTGGGTATAAATATATATATCGTATGTATATAAGTAGGAGTCTGTGTATTGTCGTGTGAATTTCTGTTGGTGTGTGTATGTATCAGAGTGGGTGGGTGTGTTTGTAAGGGAGAAATAATGTGAGCAAGGTGAGCACTAGGTGAGAGATTTGTTGTGGGTGTTGGCAGCATCATGGTAGTGTTACCCGGTGCTTGAGGTGTGTGTATGGCAGTGGCGTGTGTGAGGGTGCAGTTCATGTGTGTGTGTGCATTAACCGTGTGGGAGTGGAGTGTGTGGGTGTGTGACGGAACGGATCATAATCCTCATAGGACCCTCCATCAAACAGATACAAAATATAATTTATTATTTAAATTATTTAACATATGCAGAAATTTCGAAAGAGCCTATAAAAATTTGGGCAGAGTTTTCTTTGTATCCAGACTAGAACCAAATGTACAACCTGAATATATATAACCTGTACAAGTACACAACTAATCGAATACCACAATTCTCCTACAACACGCATTCACAGGATCTCAGATGCCATCCATGACTTTAGATTAACTATTCTATCTGGTATATCAGAATTCATATGAGAGATGCCATCTAGGACCTGTACAAAACCAGAAAATATATAGCGGAAGCAACTATACCCAAGATATAATCTGCGAAAGTATAAATACAGTTCTAACAGTTCATAGAATATGCTACCATTATTTATACATAATTTTCTTTACAAAATTCTATGGAACATACTGAACTATCAGATTTTCCAAAATATTTCAAGATAATCTTCAAGATTTCATCGAGACTCTAGAACCTTCCTTACTAATCTTTAACTATGCCTGATCATCCGATATCGTCTCTATAGCCTTATTTGGAGGGAAAAAAATAAAATAATGAGTCGAAACCGAGTAAGATACTAAAACATGCAGAATATAAGGATCTCATGTAGAACATAAATGTAGATGGTTTTAGAAACTGTCAAAAAACAGGAACATATACAAAAAAACATGAGAAAAGAACGATTCCACAAGAACAGGTCTCGAAAATCATTATTTATACTTTCATACAGAATATAAGTGCAGATGAGAAGAAACATATGCAAAAATCATGAGAAAAGCATAATTTTTATATAAACGGGTTTCGAAAAACATAAATCATGCTTTGAGGTTATAACATTAATATGATAGGGTAGAAAAACTAAGTTAATATTAGATTAGAAGAATAGAAGCAGTTCATGGAAACAAGAATAAAGTATGATTCTACTCAAACATGCATTAGGGTTCATAAAACAATTCTAAATCTCACTTATTTCTTCAGAAATTCTAATTTGATATCCTAGGGACCCAATTAGTGTACCCTACTAGTCGAGGGAGTGAATAATCGAGGATAGATTGTGTTTTTGCCACACAATCTAAGACCAAGAATTGTGATGATAATAGGGACCGATTGTATTTTTGGGCACACAAATCAAAGCCAACGGAGGATATCTGACCACCGGAGTAAGTTTCAATAACACCCCGAGGAAGGGCAGACCACTTATAACTCCATGAACGGAGTTATCCCTGATTACCATTATAATATCTTAAGGCATGTCGAAGAACCTCACATGATCGTATATCAGCCCTGGCTCCTAATTGACAGAATCAGAGACAGTATTCTTCTCATTTTCTTAACTTATAACTCATCAAACTTCAGAAATAAGTTAGGATTTCACCATCAATCCTTCAGAATGCTTCAGAAATCAATAAAAACTTAACAGTACGATTCCATATAAATTATTCAAATATAATTCGCAATATGGGCAGTATTCTTTTACAAAACAACTTTTACATATCAGAAATTATGGATTTAAAGCACTAAATCTTTGATTTTTGTATCTAGGGTTTCAGTCAAGCTTTCAGATATAAATTGAGTACCAAATACATGATTTTTCATGAAATCGAAACTATATATTATCACACATGCAAATAAATATGAAATCTGTTCGAATAATTAGTAGAAATAGGCTTTATTTATATAAAATATGGAGAAATATGCTTTTAGAGTATAAATACAATTTCAGAGATATTAAAATACTGTAAACATAGTAAATAATGTCCGGAATATACTTGTTTGAGTCTGATCTACCGTTATTTTTACCCGGATCGGAGCAGAACGGCTGGATTTCCCTTCCTTCTTTCCTTTTCTTCCTCTCACTTCCTCTTCCTCTTCGTTGCTGTCGAGTTGCTCTTCTGAAAATGAGCCCCTATCTCTCAATTTCCCTCTTTTAAAACAAGAAAAGAGGGATCACGTGCGGGTTACACGACTGGTGCTCGAGATGAGCACTCGCTCTTACAAAAATGCGCCTCGGTTGGCGCTCGAGCGCCGAGCATACCTTTGGCCCATTTCGCTCCTTTATGCTTCGTACCAAATTTTTCACTGTACTTAAACCTAAATATAATTTTCATCCACATAATTACTTCATAATTATCATATTCCGGGGTCGAATCTCACACTCTCCCCCCACTTACAGAAATTTTGTCCTTGAAATTTAATGATCCTTAAATTTTTAGAATCAAGGAACCTTCTTAATGTTTCCAATTTATTTCTAAATCAGGATGGCTATCCTAGAAAACCATAAACATCAAAATTGTCCTGATCTTTATTATTTGACGTGCCATTTTCAGATTCAAATTTATTAAGTCCAAAGGTTATTCTATTTTATTAACCACTTTGCTAACCTAATTCCAAATCTTAAACAAGCAGGATGCCTCATTTCATTTCATATTAATCCTCAAGATTGAGCATTTTCTCTAAACATTACCTTAGACCTTAATACATGACGGGTTCATCACTCTTCCGCTGCATGCTCTAATCATCCATCAAGTTTAATTTATCCGATCACAATTTGTTATCACACCAATTCAACATAGCTCCTAAATTCTTTCATCAAGCTTGGTTTAAATTCTAATGTAAGTTCCAAGTCACAATTAGACTTCTGAAGTAGGACACTTTTCATCATCTTTATTTTGTTGGTATGTTCTCAATTTAACATTTTCATAAGACATATATTTCATTCTGAACACCCAAATCATGCGGTAACCATGATTAAAATTGCCCTCAGGATATCCATATTACGAGAATAATTCTCACAGATCCTCAATCCACCATAGAACAAGAAGTCCTAACTACAACAGTCGCCATAGGTTCAATACAATTTTAGATTGTTACCCAAAATCTCAAGTTCTTAACAATTAACAATGTGACGAAATGGATTTTTTTTTTTATTCCGTCAGTCCTGACACAATTGAAACCCAACTCAATCGATTGTGTGCAGCACAGTGTCACAGATGCCATCTAGGACCCATATACTCTTAACCAAAATAAGTAAAACGGAAGTTACACTAACACTTGTGAAAACATTCATATTCATTCCAAAATGTTCATTCCTGAGTACATAACCAAAATGTTTAACCATAAGAGTCCAACAAGTCATTACATTAATATGTCTCCAAAATAAACTTCCAAGGTCTTTAATCCTGTAGACAAGGTCTAATCACTCCAGCTCGTCAGGCACAAGCTCTAAAACTTCATCTGTGGGGGGAAAAATATAAAACAGTGAGCCGAGGCTCAGCAAGGTACATGCATATGGATAGTAAACGATGATGCAGAATGGTCAGGTAACTATGCATAAATATAACGGTGAACCAAGATGCAGTCCAAGAAATAGAGAAAACATACATTGACAGTACTATAATTCAAAATCGGTAATTGGTACAGTAACGGTAAACAGTAACATAACGTATTGGTATCGGTATGATAAACGGTGAACAGTACATATCATATCAGTAGACGGTCTTTCATATTCGGTAATCGGTACTTCACATTCGGAAGTCGGTACGGTAGCATAACATATCGGTAATACGGTAAACATTACTTCATATCATATTGGTACAGACCCTGCCAGTATACCCTACTAGCTAAGGGGGCGAGTAATCGAGGATAGATTGTGTTCACTCCACACAATCTAAGGCCGGTCTGTCATATGGGTATCCCATCTCACGGGATCGATACGGTATGCCACCCGAAGGTAGGCCGGTAACGGTAATTCCCTCTGTCCATAACGCCCCGAGGGCAGGGCGGACCACAAATAACTCCATGGACAGAGTTATCCTCGATTACCACCGAAAAGTCCTAAGGCATGCCGAAGAACCTATCCGGGCATGTAGTCACCTGTGGTCTTAAAGTAACAGGGAGCACTTCTTTTCTTGAAAGCCATTTTCAATAAACCGTGGTTCATATTCTCGATTTAAACAGAGTTCAATTTTCAATACAAGCGAATTCATTCTCACATTAAGGACGGAGCTCTTTTTCATGCAAAACCCGAGTTCATTTTTCATTCAAGCCGGAGTTCCTCTTTTGGCGTATCAGAGTTCAAAACCCGGAGTTGATTTCACGTTAAGGACAGAGCTCTTTTTCATGTTAAAGCCCAAGTTCATTTTTCATTAAAGACGGAACTCTTTTCAAAAGCCGGAGTTACTTCTTTATTAAAGACGGAGCTCATTTTAGATATCTGAAACCGGAGTTCATTTTACCTTTAATAGCCGGGGTTCTTTTCTTAAAAGACGGAGTGCTTTTTCTGAAAAGCCGGAGCTCATTACAATCCGAAGTTCATTTTTTTCTCAAAGGACGGAGTACTTTTAAAAGCCGAATTCTCATAAATTCGGAGTTCTTTTAACAACAAAAGCCAGGGTTCTTTTTATTAACCAAGGTCGGAGTTCTTTTTATTAACAAAAGCCGGAGTTCGTTGTCTTATACAAGCTGGAGCTCTTTTTCTTTATTACGGACGAGGTTCAATTTACCTTACAAGCCGGACTTCTTTTTGGACGGAGTGCCCTTTTGGACGGAGTACCTTTCTTAAAGGACGGAGCTCTTTTGGACGGAGTACTTTTCAGACGGGTTACTTTTCTTAAGGGACGGAGCTCTGTTGGACGGAGCTCATTTTCATTAACAGGACGGAGCTCTTTCTCGTTAATAGGACGGAGCTCTTTTCCTTAACCAGGACAGAGCTCTTTTGGACGGAGTACTTTTCAGATGGGTTACTTTTCTTAAGGGACGGAGCTCTGTTGGACGGAGTACTTTTTAGACGGGTTACTTTTCTTAAGGGACGGAGCTCGTTGGACGGAGCTCATTTTATTAATGTAGGACGGAGCTCTTTTCGTTAATGTGGACGGAGCTCTTTTCCTTAACAGACGGAGCTCTTTTGGACGGAGTACTTTTCAGACGGGTTACTTTTCTTAAGGGACGGAGCTCATTTTTATTAACAGCACGGAGCTCTTTCTCGTTAACAGGACGGAGCTCTTTTTCCTTGACAGGACGGAGCTCTTTTGGACGGAGTACTTTTCAGACGGGTTACTTTTCTTAAGGGACGGAGCTCTGTTGGTCGGAGCTCATTTTCATTAATAGGACGGAGCTCTTTCTCGTTAACAGGACGGAGCTCTTTTTCCTTAAAAGGACGGAGCTCTTTCTCTCAATGGAGATAAGCTCTTCTTTCCTTAACAGGACGGAGTTCATTAAAAGCCGGACTTCTTTTCCTTCTTAAAAACCGGAGTTCTTTCTTTCATAAAAGTTAGAGTTCTTTTTAACAACAAAGGACGGAGTCCGTTTTCTTATACGGGCCGGAGCTCTTTCTCTTGTTTCAGCCGAAGTTCATTTCACATTATAAGCCGGACTTCTTTTTGGACGGAGTGCTTTTGGACGGAGTACTTTTCTTAGGTGACGGAGCTCTTTTTATCTTAAGGCGTGAGTTCCCTTCACATCAAGGGACGGAGTTCATTTTACGGTAGGGGCATGAGTTCATTTTACATTACAGAGCCTGAGCTCATTTTACACAACGGGCCGAGTTCGTTTTGCCTTATAGGAGGTGGGTAATTAATGCAGAAGCGTGAACTCAAAATGAGTATACTTCAATATTCTCAATATGAACTTAAAAGCAGAGCAGAGCACGCTTGCAATATTCTTAAATTATCACTTTAAAAGCAGCGTCTGATATAACTTGTAGTAAAACATGGATTTAGAAACGGAGCAGAAGGCACTTGCAATATTCTCAAATCATCAATTTAAAAATAGCGTACGGTGTAATTTGCAATGAAGCATGAGTTTAGAAACAGAAAGAGAATATACTTGTAATGAACTTAAAAATGGCGTCCGAGGTAACTTGCCCGAGAGTTGATTCCTAGATTTACACCGCCTTGAAGCTTTCTCCCGTCCTCTCTCTTCCTTCGTTAGCCTCTGCATCAACAACTGGGCGGGGTTTATACAGAGGAGCATTCGGGCGAGTAGGTAGGGCGGGTTTACCAACTCCAAGACTTCACTTCGAGGGTAGGTGGAGTAACTACATTGGTTCACTTACTTCGTTAGGTTGCTGTCTAGTTGGATTCTAATTTGACAATAAAGTGCTCTTTTGTCCTTAGTTACTATTAAATTAACTCCAACCAATCGCTCCAGATTTCATGCCTGCGGCCACTCCTTTGCTTGATCACCCTTTTGGGCGGAGCGCGTATTTCACCAGGCGGGCCGATTTGGAGAAGGGCTAATTTTGGATCACGGCCAGCCTTGATTACAAGGCCAAGTGACCAAGGCCGGAGTACTAGGCCGGGATCGATTTTACATATGCAAGGCTCAAAGACGTTAATCGTTTTGTTTTTGGATCTCACAATTCTCCCCTACTTAAAGAAATTTCCTCTCGAAATTTGAGTAAAGTTCATACCTTAAGGGAACAAGTGAAAATACTTGTTTCGGATCTCCTCTTCGCGCTCCCAAGTGGCCTCCTTGGGTGAATGATTCCTCCAAAGTACCTTTACTAAGGGGATGGATTTTGTTCGCAACCTTTGATTTTTTCGGTCTAAGATTTGCAGCGGCTCCTCGATGTAGGACAAGTCCTTGTCGATGGACAAGGTCCCGTAGTCAATCACATGCGCTGGATCGTGGATGTACTTTCAAGCATCGAGACATGAAATACATCGTGTACACTCCGCAAGAGTCGGGTGGCAACGCCAACTTTGTAGGCTACCTCCCGACCCTTTCTAGAATCTCAAAAGGGCCGATGAATCGGGGTTTCAATTTCCCCTTTACTCCAAACCGAAAGATGCCCTTTGACGGCGAGACCTTTAGAAACACAAGATCTCCTATCTCAAAACTCAGTTCTTTCCTCCGCTTGTCCGCATAACTCTTTTGTCGGCTCTGAGCAACCCTCAAGTTATCGTGGATCACCTTAATCTTTTCCGCTGTTTCCTTCACAATCTCATGGCCTAAAATTCTTTTGTCTCCAGTTTCCTCCCAATGGATAGGTGACCTACACTTTCTTCCATACAACGCCTCAAACGGTGACATGCCGATACTAGCTTGATAACTGTTATTGTAAGCAAATTCAGCTAGTGCCAGATGAGTATCCCAAGTTCCTCTCATCTTCAAAACAGAAGCCCTCAACATGTCTTCGAGAATTTGAATGGTACGTTCAGATTAGCCATCGGTCTGGGGGTGATACGCGGTACTAAACTTTAATTCTGTTCCCAACTCCTTATGCAAGCTCTCCCAGAACCTCGAGACAAAGCGCGGGTCTCTGTCAGACACAATGGAGGCAGGAACTCCATGAAGCCTCACGATCTCGTTTACGTACAACTGAGACAATCTATCACGCGAATAGGTCGCCACGATCGCCAAAAAGTGAGCTGATTTTCGGCCCGATCAACTATGACCCACTTTGCGTCATGACTCCTAGAGTCCTTGGCAAGCCCGATACAAAATCCATAGCAATATCCTCCTATTTCCAGCTTGGAATGGGCATTGGCTGCATCATCCCGAAGGCTTCTTCCTCTCGGCCTTCAATTCTTTGACACACTAGGCACTTCTCCACATGGCCCGTGATATCCCTCTTCATGTTTCTCCACCAAAAGTCTTCTTGTGTCGATACATTTTATTCGTTCCCGGGTGGATGTATACCGAGACCGATGAGCCTCCTTCAAGATTTTCTCCTTTAATCCTTTATCATCCGGTACACATAATCGATCTCTAAATCTCAACACACCATCAGCCCGGATGTTGAAATCAGCCCGAGACTCCTTACTCAAATTATTAACAATGTCCAAAAGGAACAAATCATTTAGCTATTTTTCCTTGACTTCACCAACTACCTCTGGTTAAACTGGAAATACTGATGGGAGCATCCTATCACCTTTGGCATAACGTTGGACATCGCACTGCTTCAAATAATCTAACATCTCCATCTGTTTGACCTGTAGGTGCGCCACGTAACCCGATCAGCGACTCAAGGCATCTGCTACCACGTTGGCCTTTCCTGGTTTGTACTGTATTTCACAATCATAATCCTTCAGGAAATCGAGCCATCTCCTTTGCCTCATGTTGAGTTCCTTTTGTGAGAATAAGTACTTCAAACTCTTATGGTCGGAATACATAAGGAACTTCTCGCCATATAGATAATGTCTCCAAATTTTTAATGCGAACACCACAGCAGCAAGTTCAAGATCATGGGTAGGATAGTTTTTCTCGTGCACTTTCAATTGTCTGGACCCATATGCCACGGCCTTGCCGTGCTGCATCAACACACATCCAAGACCCGCTTTAGAAGCGTCGCAGTACACCTCAAAGCCTCCAGAACCCTCTGGAATAATCAGCACCGGAGCGGTGGTCAAACGATCCTTTAGCTCCTGGAAGCTCAGATCACACTCTTCTGTCCACACGAACCTAGCCTCTTTCTTCAGCAACCGGGTCAGAGGCATAGCGATCTGAGAAAAATTCTCTACAAAGCGCCTGTAGTATCCTGCCATACCCAGGAAGCTCCTAACCTCAATTCACAGAAGTTGGTCGGTTCCAACTTGTAACAGCCTCTATTTTCTTGGAATCTACGGAAATGCCACCATCGAAATTACATGCCCCAAGAACATCACCTTCTCGAGCCAAAATTCACACTTACCGCCTTTGGCATACTGACCTCTCATCGCGGAGTGCCCGAAGTACCTTCCTCAAATGAATTTCGTGTTCCTCAGATCCTTTGAGTAAATCAAGATATCATCAATGAACACCACCACAAATTTATCCAAGTATGGCTTGAAAACCCTATTCATTAATTCCATAAAAACAGCTGGAGCGTTTGTAAGGCCAAAAGGCATAACGAGAAACTCATAATGGCCATAACGTCCGAAAGGTCTGTTTTAGCCACATCCTCGAGACTTGATCCTCGGTTGGTGATAATAGGACCTCAAATCAATCTTGGAAAACACTCGAGATCCTTGTAATCGATCAAATAAGTCATCAATGCGCGGTAGAGGGTATTTGTTTTTAATCGTGATTTTATTCAACTCACGATAGTCAACACACAACCGCAATGACCCGTCTTTCTTCTTCACAAACAACACCGGCGCACCCCAAGGAGATACACTCGGTCTGATAAAACCCTTGTTTAACAGCTCCTGCAGTTGCAACTTCAATTGCTTCAGTTCAGCCAGAGCCATGCGATAAGGGGATTTAGAAACCGGACTAGCACCAGAAACAATAACAATCTCAAACTCAACTTCCCGATGTGGGCGCAATCCAGGTAACTCCTCTGGAAATACATCCTCAAAGTCACGAACAATCGGGATGTCCTTAGTCGGTACACTATGACTTCCAGTAGTGCAGGCATATGCTAAATAAGCTCTACATCCACTACTTATCAAATGTTTAGCATGTAGAGCAAAGATCAACATGGGCACCCCCTTTTTCTTAGTGCCCTGAAAGAAAAAGGGCTCCATTCCGGGGATGTCAAAACAAACTCGCTTCAGAAGCAATCGATACTAGCATGGTATTTAGCGGTCACCCATCCCTAGGATCACATCAAAATCACCCATGTCTAACAATACCAAATCCACAACTAAATGATTCCCATTCACCTCAACCACACATCCCGGATACATCACATCAGTAACCACAGATGAGCCGGTGGGAGACACACAGATAATTTACAATCCAAAACACATGGGGCAGGTATGATATAGCACGCAAATTTCGGGGAAATGAAGAAATGGGTAGACCCCGAGTCAAATAATATGAATGCAGAAACTCCACAAATAGAGAGGGTACCTTCCACAACATTCGGAGAGGCCTCTCGGATCCTCGAATAACCACCATGAAGGCCCTTGCCGAGACAAGAGGCTTCTTTCCTTCCATCCTTGGAGGTAGTGGGGATCCTTGAAAAGATGGCCTTGCTGCCCACATCTAAAACACGCTCCCATCATTCTACGGCATTCTTGCCCGGATGCTTCCTTCCATGGAAGGTGAGTCTTCAACCGACGCCCTGGTTCCGGTTCTTGACCGAGCCACCATACTCTTTCCTTTGTCACCTCCCCGGTCTTCTTGGATGGTCCAAGACATCACCGCTGATCCGGTATTTACTCCTCGGCTGGCGGTTCTCTTTGCATAGAACCTTCTGTTTCCGTCTCCTTCTCGTAGATTGCCGCTCTATCCGGATCTCGGGCGTAAGTCTCAAACTAAGCAGATAACAACTTCCTAATATCATCTCGTAGCCCTTGGAGGAACTTTTTAGCTTTCCCCTGTTCATCCTCCACATAAAATGGTGCAAAGCGAGACAACTCTCGTGAACTTGGCATCATATTCTTTTGACGGTCATGCTCCCTTGTCTCAGCCTCATAAACTCTTGCTCTTTTCGATATCGGAGACTGGATGGAAAATACTTTTCCGTAAATGCCTCCTCAAACATCTCCTGGGTGATAGCTTCATTAGGCATTCCCATTGCCCTTCTGAATGTCCCACCACCGTGTCCGCTTCACCCTCCAATTTATACGCAAAGCAAATTTGACCTTTTCTTGGTCAAGACTGACCAAGCACCTCAAATATCTTCTTTATTCTTTTCATCCATACGTCCGCCTCAGCCGGATCAGGCTTTCTAGGAAGCCCGGTGCTCTTCGGCCGTGAACCTGTCATAAGTTGTAGGTCCAGGGGGTGCTGGAGCTGGCTCGGGCGTCGGAGCCATATGCTTTTGCTCGACGGACTCTACGACGTTAGTCATCCTTTCCAGTAAGTTGATGTAGGCCGCCTCTCTATCATAAGGCGTGTTAACGCCACCGCGACAACTTCTCCTACCTCTTCTACTTGCCATCCTATAATCAAGGCAAACACATATATATAAGGACAAGGATCCAACGGATGAGAAGGAAGTATTCAATAACTTTAAGAAATTTTTAACCAAGTCTAAGAACCAATCTCATAAGGTCCCAACTACCTTAACTTCCTCTACCTATTCCTACAAGAATTCTATTCGGAGACGCAAACTTATGCTTCCGCTTTTCGATCGGTCAGTTCCTAAGGCATCTCAACTCTCTGATACCAATTGTGACGGAATGGATTTTTTTTTTTTTTTTGATTCCGTCAGTCCTGACACAATTGAAACCCAACTCAATCGATTGTGTGCAGCACAGGATCACAGATGCCATCTAGGACCCATATACTCTTAACCAAAATAAGTAAAACGGAAGTTACACTAACACTTGTGAAAACATTCATATTCATTCCAAAATGTTCATTCCTGAGTACATAACCAAAATGTTTAACCATAAGAGTCCAACAAGTTATTACATTAATATGTCTACAAAATAAACTTCCAAGGTATTTAATCCTCGTAGACAAGGTCTAATCACTCCACCTAAATCGGCACAAGCTCTAAAACTTCATCGGTGGGGAAAATATAAAATAGTGAGCCGAGGCTCAGCAAGGTACATGCATATGGATAGTAAACGATGATGCGGAATGGTCGTAACTATACATAAATATAACGGTGAACCAAGATGCAGTCAAGAAATAGAGAAAACATACCGACAAAGACTATAATTCAAATCGGTAATTGGTACGATGTGATGCGATAGCAAGAACGTATTGGTATCGGTATGATAAACGTGAACAGTACATATCATATCAAGAGACAGGTCTTTCATATTCGTAATCGTACTTCACATTGGAAGTCGGTACGGTAGCATAACATATCGATAATACGGTAAACATTACTTCATATCATATTTAAGACAGACCTGCGCAAGATACCTACTAGCTAAGGGGGCGAGTAATCGAGGATAGATTGTGTTCACTCCACACAATCTAAGGCCGGTACTGTCATATGGGTATCCCATCTCACGGGATCGATACGGTACGCCACCCGAAGGTAGGCCGGTAACGGTAATTCCCTCTGTCCATAACGCCCCGAGGGCAGGGCGGACCACAAATAACTCCATGGACAGAGTTATCCTCGATTACCACCGAAAAGTCCTAAGGCATGCCGGAGAACCTATCTGGGCTGTAGTCAGTCCCGGGTCTCAAAGTAACAGGAGCACTTCTTTTCTTGAAAGCCATTTTCAATAAAACGTGGTTCATATTCTGTACGAAACACGAGTTCAATTTTCAATACAAGTCAGAATTCATTCTCACATTAAGGACGGAGCTCTTTTTCATGTGCAAAAACCAGAGTTCATTTTTCATTCAAGCCGAAGTTCCTCTTTTGGCAGAACAGGAGTTCAAAACCCGGAGTTGATTTCACGTTAAGGACGGAGCTCTTTTTCATGTTAAAAGCCAAGTTCATTTTTCATTAAAGACGGAACTCTTTTTCAAAAGCCGGAGTTACTTCTTTATTAAAGACGGAGCTCATTTCGTGTACGAAACCGGAGTTCATTTTACCTTTAATAGCCGGAGTTCTTTTCTTAAAAGACGGAGTGCTTTTTCTAAAAGCCCGGAGCTCATTACAATCCGAAATTCATTTTTTTCTCAAAGGACGGAGTACTTTTAAAAGCCGAATTCTCATAAATCCGGAGTTCTTTTAACAACAAAAGCCAGGGTTCTTTTTATTAACCAAGGTCGGAGTTCTTTTTATTAACAAAAGCCGGAGTTCGTTGTCTTATACAAGCCAGAGCTCTTTTTCTTTGTTATGGACGAGGTTCATTTTACCTTACAAGCCGGACTTCTTTTTGGACGGAGTGCCCTTTTGGACGGAGTACCTTTCTTAAAGGACAGAGCTCTTTTGGACAGAGTACTTTTCAGACGGGTTACTTTTATTAAGGGACGGAGCTCTGTTGGACGGAGCTTATTTTCATTAACAGGACGGAGCTCTTTCTCGTTAACAGGACGGAGCTCTTTTTCCTTAACAGGACAGAGCTCTTTTGGAAGGAGTACTTTTCAGACGGGTTACTTTTCTTAAGGGACGGAGCTCTGTTGAACAGAGTACTTTTCAGACGGGTTACTTTTCTTAAGGGACGGAGCTCTTTCTCGTTAACAGGATGGAGCTCTTTTGGACGGAGTACTTTTCAGACGGGTTACTTTTCTTAAGGGACGGAGCTCTGTTGGACGGAGCTCATTTTTTACAAGATGGACATGGAGCTCTTTCGTTATCAGACGGAGCTCTTTTTCCTTGACAGGACGGAGCTCTTTTGGACGGAGTACTTTTCAGACGGGTTACTTTTCTTAAGGGACGGAGCTCTATTGGTCGGAGCTCATTTTCATTAACAGGACGGAGTTCTTTCTCGTTAACAAGACGGAGCTCTTTCTCGTTAACAGGACGAAGCTCTTCTTTCCTTAACAGGACGGAGTACATTAAAAGCCGGACTTCTTTTCCTTCTTAAAAACCGGAGTTCTTTCTTTCATAAAAGTTAGAGTTCTTTTTAACAACAAAGGACGGAGTCCGTTTTCTTATACGGGCCGGAGCTCTTTCTCTTGTTTCGGCCGAAGTTCATTTCACATTTTAAGCCGGACTTCTTTTTGGACGGAGTGCTTTTGGACGGAGTACTTTTCTTAGGTGACGGAGCTCTTTTTATCTTAAGGCGTGAGTTCCCTTCACATCAAGGGACGGAGTTCATTTTACAGTAGGGGCATGAGTTCATTTTACATTACAGGAGCCGGAGCTCATTTTACACAACGGGCCAGAGTTCGTTTTGTCTTATAGGAGGTGGGTAATTAATGCAGAAAGCAGGAACTCAGAAACAGAGTATACTTCAATATTCTCAATATGAACTTAAAAGCAGAGCAGTGCACACTTGCAATATTCTTAAATTATCACTTTAAAAGCAGCGTCTGATATAACTTTATGAGAGAAACATGGATTTAGAAACGGAGCAGAAGGCACTTGCAATATTCTCAAATCATCAATTTAAAAACAGCGTCTGCTGTAATTTGCAATGAAGCATGAGTTTAGAAACAGAGCAGAATATACTTGTAATGAACTTAAAAATGGCGTCCGAGGTAACTTGCCTGAGAGTTGATTCCTAGATTTACACCGCCTTGATGCTTTCTCCCGTCACTCTCTCTTCCTTCTGTTAGCCTCTGCATCAACAACCAGGGCAGGGTTTATACAGAGGAGCGTTCGGCGGAGTAGGCAAGGCAGTTTACCAACTCCCGTACTTCACTTCAGAGGGTAGGTGGAGTAACTACATTAGTTCACTTACTTCGTTAGGTTGCTGTCTAGTTGGATTCTAATTTGACAATAAAGTGCTCTTTTGTCCTTAGTTACTATTAAATTAACTCCAACCAATCGCTCCAGTTTCATGCCTGCGGCCCACTCCTTGCTGATCACCCTTTTGGGCGGAGCGCGTATTTCACTGGGCGGGCCGATTTGGAGAAGGGCTAATTTTGGATCACGGCCGGCCTTGATTACATGGCCGAAGTGACCAAGGCCGGAGTACTAGGGCCGGACTGGATTTTACATTTGCAGGCTCAGCACGTTAACTGTTTTGTTTTTGGATCTCACAAACAACCTCAAAATCTCAAAATCCCATACCAAGGAAACAACTCCCACAAACCCTCAAACCGTAACAAGATCAGAAACTACAATTTATGCAGTTACCACGGGTTCAATGTGGCTTCAGATTCATCGCCCAATTCAATACCTATACACTTAGCAACTTCAAGATTTCAAAACTCCCACACTGAGCAATTTTAGATTTTATTGGCATACCGATAAACCCATTGGTTAAACCTGAACACATCATCCATAGTCATGATTAACGGGTTATTCTAATATGGAACCACAAGGGCTTCCCGATACAAAATTTCATAATCCCAATATTCGAAATACAATTCCACTTCTCAGCTTAGGAATTGGCATTTTTATTTCTAATTTCATGACTTCCATACCTCAGACACGATTTTGTTTCCCAACTTAGGAATGCAACACACCATTATTCTAAGCAATTGAGCCTATCTATAGGTTCACTATCAGTACCAAAATTATAGACCCTTAACATTCACGATTAGTACTGATGTTCGCTCCCCCTTCAAGATACCAAAATTCATCTATATAATCCTTAGACTGGTCTATCCGCTTACAAAATTTCAATGTCGACTTTAGCCATAACATAACCACAAATTCTCCCAAGGCAAAGCTATCACCCAAGACCGTCTCCACAATTTCTTAAACAGAGACTTCCAATTGCTGATTTCAATCAATGGAAGAACAACTCTTCACTAGGAATCCCTCTCCTACTTATCTTAAGAGTATCGATCCACAAGAAACACAAGAAAATAGAATCCTTAAACAGATTAATTCGCTCGAGATCTCCTAAGATTACTTTTCTGTTATGACATATTTACTTTAATCGTTAAGATTATCATATCAGAATTATCTCCAAAGTAATTATACAATCTCTCAAATGGAGGCTTCCGATATCAACTTTTGATCTTAACATTCACCACCTCCGAATCAGTTTGAGATCCACCTATTATAACCATTAACTTTCAGGTTTACAAGACATTAAAATTTTTCAAAGCATTAACCACAAATCCTTAAGGCGAAACCTCATCACAAGGTCTCAATTTCGGGTGAAGTAACTTTCAACCCATAGACTCCTCCCCCACTTTTCTTGTGGGTAATTACTTATCGATGTAAACTAACAGAATTCTAATCTTTCTTAAAAATCTTACCACTTATGCAAACCTAACTGATTCATTCGTTAATCCTACTTTCCAGAGGCCTTAAGGCTTATTCAACAACTTCTAACCGATACTCTTTTGATTTTGCCTAAATTCTGAGAGATTAATGGCAATTCCATTTGCCTCTAAACCACTCATTAAGACAGACTAGCTTGATCTATTCCTCCAAATATATACATTCTCAAGATTCTCATAACTAGAGTCTCAAACAGTCACCTATCGTCTTCAAAAGGGGCGGTCTCATTTTCTAATTAGACTCAACATCTATCTCCTAATTCAATTAACCATGCCACTCATTCAAAACGCATAACCTAATTGTAGGGTATCGTTTCCCATCGATACCATTTACAAAAGCATCCTCGAGCACATCTCAATTCCTGAGAGGATCTGTAAAATCCAAAAATATCCTGAAGAGATTAACATCATAAAAGCAAAATCCACAAATTTTAGGTTTTAACAGGTATAAAAACACTACTGGGATAATCATTTCAAAAATTTTAGCACAATCCCCAATTACCACAAACTCCATAAGTATTTTCATAACACATAACCATTGAACAACAATATATATATAACCTACAATCTTATGAAGAATTTAAAGCATACATGAATCTCAAATAAAGCAGAAATCAACTTTCCATTAAAAGAATACCTTTTTCCACGTTTGACGATGTCTTAGTATTCTAGACTGCCAATGCAAAAGATTTCACTGAAACTATAGACTTCTCTACTTTTGATCTCTTTGGCAGTAGGTAGTTTTTAACCAGGTGATCCTGTTGTCTACATCTAAAACAAGCCTATGCCTAATTTTCAGCAACTTCCTTTCCTGTTGTGGCTGTCTTTACCATTTTAGACGGTCTTGAGGATCCCACATTCATTTTCACGCTATAACTTGCTCGGCTAGTTGCCCTCTTAGCTGAAAATTTTTAAGTTTCCAACTCTCTCTCAAAAATCAGTACTCTATCAAAAATTTTTGCATGAGTCTGAAATTTATGGGTCACCAATTGCCTCCTAATTTCATCTTTTAATCCTTGTTGAAACGTTTTAGTTTTCATTTCCTCATTTTCTACGATATACGGCACATACCGAGACAATTCAGTAAACTTTGTATTGTATTCGGCTACAGTATGTTTTCTTTGCTTGAGCCGTATAAATTCTTGTTCCTTCTAATCTTGGAGGCTCAAGGGAAAATATTTTTTTATAAAAGCTTTTTCAAATATTTTTCAAATAATATCATTTTTCAGGTACTCCCAATGCCCTTTTCTTCATAATCCGCCAGCTATCAACTTCTCCATCTACTTTTTAGGCTGCAAATGTGACCTTTTCTTGATCAGAGTATTGAATCACTGTAAATATTTTCTTCATTCTCCTAATTTAAATATTTGCTTTCATCGGGTCTGGTTCACTTTAAAATTCAAGTGCTCTTTCTTTTCTAAATCTATCATAAGCTGTCGGGGCAGGATATATCAGAGTCATGTGACATTATTCCATCACTTCGATTACATCCGTTAACCTTTCCAACAAATTCAAAAACCTAGTCTCTCGATCTTTTGGGGTATCGCTGCCACCTCAAGCATTATCCCTTCTTCTATTTGCCATACTAATATCCTATAACAAAAATATTGCAACGTCAATTATCCTCAATTAATTAGATCAGACAAAGGAGTTAAATTGATGCATTCATAAGAAAATTCTTAAGGTTGAACCTTAAACATTCCATCTAACCTTATCTATCCTTGTCTCGCCTTTGCTTAGAACAATTAACCTGAATCCTCGAACTTAAATTGATCAGCCTAGACCTAAGGTCAATGTCGATCGATTGAATCACTACATCCTAACTCAGGTCAATTCTAACATATGCAAGCTAGAACATCTAGGATTTTCTAGCCTAACTTAATCATCCTATATCTGTGCCTGTTTATTCGATTAGTTATGATCATTTCCTAAGCTTCCACGTATGATTCAAATCATTTCTAAGGCATCTCTTTTCTCTGATACCAATTGTGACAGAATGAATCCTAATCCTCATAGGATCCTCCATTAAGTAAATACAGAACAAAATTTATTATTCAAATCATTTAATATATATAGAAATTTTGGCAGAGGCTATAAAAATTTGGGCAGAGTTTCCTCTATATCCAGACCAGAACCAGATGTACAACTTGAATATATATAACATATAAAACACATAATTAATCAAATACCACAATTCTCATACAACACGCATTCACAGGATCTCAAATGTCATCCATGGCTTTAAATCAACTATTCTATCTACTATATCAGAATTCGCATGAGTGATATTGTCTAGGACTTGTATAAAATCAAAAAATATATAGAGGAAGTAACTATACCCAGGATATAATTTGCGGAAGTATAAATATAGTTCTAATAGTTTACAGAACATGCTACCATTATTTATACATAATTTTCTTTACAAAACTCTATGAAATATGTAGAACTATCAGATTTTCTAAAATACTTTAAGATAATCTTTGAGGCTTCACCGAGGCTCTAAAACCTTCCTTACTAATCTCTAGCTATGTCTGATCATCCGGTATCATCTTTATATCCTTATCTGGAGAAAAAAAAATAAAACAGTGAGTCAAAGCCCAACAATGTACTAAAATACACAGAATATAATGATCTCATACAGAATATAAATGCAGATGGTTCTAGAAACTGTCAAAGAATAAAAACAAATACAAAAAGTATGAGAAAAGCATGATTTCACATGAAAAGGTCTCAAAAATCATTATTTATGCTTTCATACAGAATATAAATGCAAATGAGAAGAAATACTTACAATAATCATGAGAAAAGCATAATTTCCATATAAACAAGTTTTAAAAAACATAAATCATGCTTTGAGGCTATAACATAAATACGATAGGGTAGAAAACCATGTTAATATCATATCAGAAGAATAGAAGCAGTTCATAGAAACAAGAATAAAGTATGATTCTACTCAAACATGCATCGGGGTTCATAAAACAGTTCTAAATCTCACTTGTTTCTTCAGAAATTCTAGTTCGATATCCTAGGGACCCAACTAGCATACCCTACTAGTCGAGGGGGCGAATAATCAAGGATAGATTGCATTTTCACCACACAATCTAAGGCCAGAAATTGTGACGATAATAAGGACCAATTGTATTTTTAGGCACACAAATCAAAGCCAACAGAGTATTTCTGACCTCCAGAGTTAGTTCTAGTAATGCCCCGAGGAAGGGCAGACCGCATATAACTCCATAGACAGAGTTATTCTTGATTACTATCGTAATATCTGAAGGCATGCCGGAGACCTCACATAACTGTATATCAGTCCTAGGTCCTAATTGACAGAATCAGAAATAGTTTTCTTCTCATTTTCTTAACTTATAACTAATCAAACTTCAGAAATTTGTTAGGATTTCACCATCAATCCTTTAGAATGCTTCAGAAATCCATAGAAACTTAACAGTGCAGTTCCATATAAATTATTCAAATGTCAATCACAATATGAGCAGTATTCTTTTACAAAACAACTTTTACATATCAGAAATTATGGATTTAAAGCACTTAATCATCGATTTTCGTAGCTAGGGTTTCAGTCAAACTTTCAGACATAAATCAAGTACCAAATACATGATTTTTCATGAAATCGAAGCTATATATTGTCACACACGCAGATAAACATAAAATCTGTCCGAATAATTTGCAGAAATAGGCTTTATTTATACAAAATATGGAGAAACATACTTTTAGAATATAAATACAATTTCAGAGATATTAAAACACTGTAAAATAGTAAATAACGTCCGAAATACACTTGTCTGATCCCGATCTACCGTTATTTTTATCCGGATCAAAGTAGAACGGCTTGATATCCCCTCTTTCTTTCCTCTCCCTTCCTCTTCCTTCCTCTTCCTCTTCGTTGTTGTTGAGTTGCTCTCCCAAAAATGAGCCCCGCTTTCTCAATTTTCCTCTCTTAAAACGAGAAAGAGGATCACACTGTGTCACATGGTGGCCGCCGACTTTGAGTGCTCACTATGGCAAAAATGCGCCTCGGTTGGCGCTCCACTGCTGTTCAGCGCCGAGCGTCAAATGTCGCGCCCCGCTTCGCTCGATGTG
>BSYO01000005.1:12348685-12580669 GCA_033239525.1 Nepenthes gracilis | reverse complement strand
CTGGATTTTTGCACTATTGTAGATGCTTCGGGCTGTTTTTTTCTAGTCTATGATGGCTGGCATGAATGTTACCTGTTTGCTGTGCTTCTCATGTCGATTTGGCGGCGGCGGTTTTTGAGTTAGTTCATTTATTAGACTAGTCTCATATTTTGTTGATTATGTTGATCGTGTATCCTCCTAGTGAAGTTTTTTGTATTTTTTGATGTATTTGTTACTCGGGGTATGCCCCAGCGGTTTATGTTTTTACTCCAAGTCAAAATATTTTTTGGTAAGTAAGAATTTTGGATTGATGGGAGAAAGAATTACGCATTCGATGTTTTAACTCCAAGTAATTTGACTTGGGAGTAAAAACATAACCCGCTAGGGCATACCCCTTGAGCGATAAGTACAAACGAGGAACATAACAGCACTTAGAGGCCAACGTCTGCGTAACCTATAGTAAATGAAAATTATTACATCACAAAACAAGGTCCAGCCCACTAAACCAAAAAAAGGATCCAGATAACAAGCATCCATCCAGTCATCCATTCAGCATCGATTGATACATCGCCAAGAGAAATTTCAGCCGCCTGCACGCTTCCAGCAACAAAACCAGCCTCCATTCAGAAATCGACATCAGCTGCTTTCAAAGACACCCACCCGATGCTGCATCATTCCATCATCCAATCCAGAGACTGGCCTCATATCGCCATCTCCAGCCAATCCTCCTCCAAGCAACAAGGCACAGCAATGAAGCAAATTGAAAGCATATCCTAAGGTTGCATTTTTTTTTTTTTTGGTAAGTAAGTATTTTGGATTAAGGGAGAAAATTTACAGAAACTATGTTTTAACTCCAAGTGTTTTGACTTGAAGATAAAACATAACCGCTAGGGCATGCCCCGAGCAAGAGATACATCAGAAGATATCTAAGAACTCCATGAGGACAATAACAATTACACCCTATAGAAAAAAATCAAGGTTGACAAGCCCAACCTAAGAAAAAGATGATACCTGTGTTTAAAGACCTGACGCCCGCAAGACACAAATCACCAATCCACTTCACTTGTTACAACAGCTGCTCCGCCACCAAGAGCCCGAAGTCAAAATCAGCGAGAAGGAATCGACGACAGTAGCAAGAACCAGGGCTGCGACTTGATTAATCCACACAAATGGCCAGAATCAACCAACCTCCAAAAAAAAAAAAAAAAAAAAAGCTTTCCCCACTGCATCGGGCCAAAGAAAGAGTCATCACCACAAATGAACCCAGCGCAGTTAGAACATAGACTTCAATTTAAGGAAGCAACAGGGACCAGATTTCATCACATCGATCAAGCCTAGCATCAGATTCTGCACAACCAAGCTCTGAAACAGCCAAGCGGAAATCAGCCAACACCAGCTCATTCTTTGTAGGCGCACCTCCCAACCTCAAGAACAACAAGGCTACCCTCAACCGCAGCACCTCCAGATCCCACAACACCTTCACCGCCTCCATCGTAAACCGAAGGCATTGTGGATCAAACCCGCAAAATCGCTTTATCTCGCAGCCAAATCACCTCATTATGTAAGCCAACAATACTTCAAATAGCAGCCCACCTCAAACCAAGGCTTCAATATCATACACCCGCAATACATCACTATAGAATTGCTATCAAACTAAATGCCACAAGTACAGCCTTTTACCTTGAGGAAGAGAGAGCCAACACAACATGTTCCAAATATTACACCGCACCGCAACTTGATGTTCCACCAAGCGCAAAACAAGTCGCAACAAGAATAATTGCCTTTCACTGTAAAGCACCCAAAGGCAGTAGTTCACAAAAGATCGGGCAACATTCAAAATTGTCCGGCCTCCAACCGAACGGAATGAGATCAGCACCAAAACCACAGAGAGCAACTCAATACAAATTCATCAACTTCACAAATTTCATCATATCAAGACAAAGGGCAAAGAAACTGCTCAACAACCGTGATAAAAAACCATATCCTTCATTAGTTACAATCCCAGCTTCCATTTCAAGCACCAAACCATCAGACATTCCACTCTAATATCAATCACAACATGCTAACATACCATAAAAATCATCATCGACTTAATCCATAGACAAGGATTTTAGCATTCCAGCAATCGGGCCTCGGCCACCCGAAAGCAGAGTACCAAAGTAGAATGGCATATACTAAGAAAAGCATCAGCGATCAATTACAACAAACAACACAGAGCGGAATCCCAAAGTTGCAATACAAAGAACACAACAGTTCCGCATTCCGGCAATTGCACCATCGATTACACCCCAGCCAAGCTCCAACGCCAGCGTAATCAAAGAATAATCCAAAATGACAACAAAAAAGTGCTGTCACAATCCACTAAAAAGAATCGGCCGGGCTGGAAACTGATCTTTGGGTACCTTGGCCCATGCCGCATCAAAATGGTGACAGGATGGGTTCTAGGGAGGCCGCATAACACTTCCTACATCGCAACTATTCTTCACCGCAAAATCAAACAATAAGCATCCAAAATTCCAAAAACGTGGGCCATAGGTACTTCTCGCAAATACCATCCAGCAAGAAAGATCACACCATCACACAAACTAGCTATCGAGATTGCCAAGCAATGGATCACATGAGCCCAAATCGCATCGAGCAACTTCAAGCCAAGGACAAACCACATCACCTCCTCCAAATACACTAGCAAAGATCTTCATCATCCAACATGGCCAAAGAGCTAAATTGCATACGCATGGACTAACATATGCCACCGTGAGGTTCCGAATTCATAAGTCAATCAAGAAATAATAAATAACATAATGGATACCTAAATAGAGTCTCTGAAGAAATTTAGAGAAAATCTTCAAAGATTGAGGTTGAAGTATCGCTTGTCAAGCAACTGCCGAGCCTCGCCGAGCCACGTAACAAGAATCGCCTGGCCGATGCGGCGTGCCGCCACCCGCCGAGCTGAACTTAAACTAGCCCGCCGATGCCGCCAAGCCTCGCCGAGCGGCGCCTCCCAACCTTTCTCCGCCTCGCCTCTCTGCAAATTTTCCCTGCCTCCAGACACCCGCGCGGGCTGGACGCTCTCTAGCGCCGAGCGGCCCGAGCATTATAAATACCTCCTGCCAGCCTACGATTTCTCACGCCCTTCCATTTGTTCCCCACACTTTTTCGTAAGCATTCAGGCCAGAGAGAGAGAGGGAACCCGCCACTCAGAGAGAGAAAGGGAGAAACTCACGGTATAAAGTCCGAGTTTGGCCGAGAGCCGCTTTTAATGATAGTACGCGTCGAGGCATATTTTCATACTCACTATTTGTTCTTTTATGCTTTTCTATTCGTTTCTTCATCAGGTATTATTGTCCCAATACCTTAATAAAATATAAATAGGTCAGAATCTATGCCCGACCAAGGAATCTATGACTTATTGTCAAAATAAAGCTCCAAATTGAACGTCTCGGGTATCGCAAACCCTAATCTCATGTCGATCTCGAAGCTACTATATTCTCTTCTCCAAATAATGCTAATTTGATTTTAGAGTCTGAATCGCCACGCCCCCAAATGTGTATAATGTAAGCTTAATGCTATGAATTTGTACATTAATTGTATTTAAAATGGCCCGAGGACCTGATGTGAATGGCCTATAATGGTAAGAAATCTAAATTCTCTCATGAATTATGATAAGGTGCATAAATGAAAATATGGACAACATACTTAATACCAAAAGAAAGTGAGAACCGAACAAGTACATGGAGGGAAGTTCACAAGGTGATATATGTACGATGAAACCTCCCCAAAGGGAGGTGGGAGATGCGATGAAAACTCCCTTTGAGATGGGAGATACGATATACGAAACTATGAACTTTCCTTCAAAGAAATGATGAAAAGGAGAATCAGCGAAACTAGGACCATGGACTTCTGGGGACGGGTAGTATTCTCCTCTGCCTCACACGCCCATCATGGTATGAACCTAAAGAATACTTGGGCCACGTATTCCGGCTGCTTCACAGGTGTGGTGTGGTGTCCGTAAGTCACGCCTTAGGATACTATTGTGGGAAGAACGAGGACTGCCCGGGTACCCCTGGGGAATGGGGCTGATATATGTACACGTGATGTGCACGACCCAACGGAGGGTCGTTAAAGATAATCCTCACGCCTTAGATCATGTGGAGTATCATGATCCTTTTCCTCGTTCTCCCGCATCGCTTGGTAGTACGACCTACCGCCCCCGGGTCCGCAAAGATTAAAAAAATGTGAAAACATAAGTCAATAATAATTAATTGAATGCTAATGTTCCTCCCCTTCCATATTCCATGATATTTTGATTGCATGATACCCCCTTTTTATTGTTATATTATCCATAGCTTGATAGTGAGATACGATCATACTTTGAACAGCGCTAAGCTCACCCTTGCACACTCTCTTTTCGGGGGGATAATGCCCCGACGCCCGACGGAACTAGTGAGGGTGACAAGAAGCAAGATCGACAACATGGATTTTGAAGAAATCTCGAGGGATCTAGTTTGCTTATGTATGGCATGGGAGTTTTTGTGGATAAATTATTTTGGATTTTGTATGATGGATTATAACGCCTCCGCAGCTTATATTTCAGGTTATGCTTGGGTTCTATAGTTGGCATCTTTATCTTCGCCGACGCCATACCCGAAGTTATGACGCCTCGGTGCCACTACTAAGGTTTAGTGGTTTGAGATCCCGTGATATATTCTTCAGGATGTTGTGGCAGAGTTTCATGTACCACTGATTTTGCAAACCTTCAATTTACAAAGAAAATCGCCAATTTTCTACGTAATTAAATATTAGATTATATTAGCTTATCGACGGAGGGGTTATTCGGGTAAATAACCCGGTTCACACAAGCTGGTATCGAGAGAGAGATGCCATAGGATCAATCAACTTTCATGGAAACTTAGGATAGAGGACCCTAGTCATTAAAGTTATTAGTTTAGTCGATTCTAATTAATGATTTCGCTTAAGTAAAAGATGCCACCGAGACGTAGAAGATCTCAGAGGCAACAACCAAATTTCAAGATCGAGGCTGAGTATATGAATCTTTTGGGCCGAATGGCAGATGTTATCGAGGCCTTTGGGCAACGAAATCTCGACCTCTCTGCCTCGCCTCCAATGTCGGCCCCCGCAAATCCGACCATCCGCATATGATCATTTTGTTCAAGAACGGGTTCCGAATTTCGGGGAAACTGACTCGTAAAAGCGTATACGTGGTTAGAAAGAATAAAGAAAGTATTTTCTCTAATTCGATGTCCGTAAGAAGATCGAGTATTATTTGCATCTTATCGGGCTCGAGGGCGAGGCCCATCATTGGTGGCAAATGAAAAAGAGAGCCTCATGCCCGAGAGGAGGAAATTTCATGGCAAATGTTTGAGGATGCATTTTTGAAAATATTTTCCTCCAAATTCTCCGTGATCCGTAAGGAGGAGGAATTTCTTCGATTAAGACAAGGTAATCGCCCAGGCACAATATGATGCTAGGTTTACTGGAGTTGTCACCATTTGCCTCTTATATGGTGGATGAGGAAGAAAAGAAGGTAAGGAAGTTTTGTCTGTTTACGGGATGAGATCCGCAAGCACCGCCCCCTTCAAACGACAACATATGCCGATGTATTAGATCGAGCCCTAATTTGTGAACAAGAGCTTGCAAAAGAAGACCTTTTCAAGAAAAGATCATTGAGTAAGACTGGAATGAGTACCAATCTTTACTGGGCAAGTTCGAGGGACCATCCAAAAGCCCAAGCAATTGAGTTTTGGTCAAAAGAGTGGATAAACTCGCTATCCTCCCAAGCCTCCTGGGGTCATGTAAACATTGCGGGAAGATGTACCGGAATAGACCCTGCTTAAAATGATCAGGGTTGTTTTAACTGGGTCAAGTAGGACATAAAGCAAAAGAATGCCCTCACCGCTAGCACCCAGGCTCAAGCCCACTATTCAAGGAAAAGCCATGTATCTACAAATGAGGCTAAAGCATCGATGACGGGTAGAAGGTATGCTCTATATCTCGTGGAATTCCTTGTTCAAGATATTTGATTCCGGTCTACGCATTCTTTGTTTCCGAATAGCTCACAAATTACAATTTTACCCGTATGCCTTGACTATACCTCATGGGCCAGATTCACACATGGGGTCTTCCATTCTACCGATGTTTCTTACCTGTGATGCGTAGTCGAGATAAATGGATTACCCCTAGACGCTGATTTGATTCTCCTTGATATGCATGGGTTCGATGTTATTTTGGGTATGGACTGTCATCCAAAACCATGCAACGATCAATCGCTTATAAAAGGTTAATTTTGAGATCCCCGGATGTGAATCTTTTCACATTCAAGGAGCGACGGTGGAGTCGCCTAGCTTCATTTCTCGCACTCCAAACCCGGCCATATGGTCAAAAGTGGATGCCAAGCCTATTTCGCCTATGTTAAGGTAAAGGAAAGCCATGCATCAATTAAAGACATCCCAAAGGTGTGCAGTTTGAGGATGTATTCCCTCGATAAATTGACTACTCTACCCCCTCGCGAAAGTTGAATTTGGGATTGATCTCGTGCCGGATCAGCACCTATTTCAAAAGCACCTTACCGTATGGCTCCTACTGAGCTACAAGAGTTAAAGCAACAATTGCAAGACCTTCTCCGGATTTAGGTTTCATTAGACCTAGTGTTTCTCCATGGGGTGCTCCACTCCATTTGTACGAAAAAGGATGGGTCTTTAAGGTTATGCATCACTATCGAGAGCTAAATAAAATAACAATAAAAACAAGTACCGCTACCACGATTGATGATCTTTTCATCAACTACAAGGAGCCTCGTGGTGTTTTCAAAAATTGATCTTCAACTGGATATCATCAGCTCCTCGTTAAACAGAAGACGGGCAAAGACGGCCTTCCGAACGAGGTATGGACACTATGAATTCCTTGTGATGCCGCTCGGGCTGACCAATGCCCCTACTTATTCATGGACCTAATGAATCGGGTTTTACAACCATACCTAGACAAGTTTGTGGTGGTCTTTATCGATGATATCTTAATTTATTCTAAGGGTCACACTAACATGAGGAACATTTGAGGATTGTTCTTCGACTTTCCGAACACCAATTGTTTGCAAAATTGAAGAAATGTGAATTTTGGTTGGATAAAGTAGTATTCTTGGGTCATGTAATTTCTAATGGAGGTGTCTCTGTGGGACCCACGTAAAATCAAGTAGTAGTCAATTGAGTCGACTCACGACCGTGATGTGGTTCGTAGTTTTTAGGGATGGCCGGCCATTATCACCGCTTCAAAAATTTCTCTCGATAGCATTACCCTCACTGCCTAACAAAGAAAGAAGTAAGCTTTGTCTCCGCCGACGAGTGTGATCAAAGCTTTCAGAAACTAAAAGATTGCTTAACATCAAGACTCATTCTAGCCCTTCCGATAAGCACTTCGGAGGATTTGAGGTGTATTGCGACGCTCTAAGTATGGCCTTGGATGTGTTCTAATGCAAAGGGGTAAGGTGATAGCTTATGGATCCCGACAATTAAAAATCCATGAGCAAAATTACCTGACTCATGACCTAGAATTAGTCGCCGTAGTGTTCGCATTAAAAATACGGAGGCATTATCTATATGGTGAAAAGTTTTTAGTATATTCACCATCAAAGCCTCAAGTACTTATTCTCGCAAAAGAGCTAAACATGAGGCAACGCATTTATGATCGAGTTTCTTAAAGATTATGATTGTGATATACTTTATAAACACGGAAGGAAAATGTGGTCGCAGATGCCTGAGTCGCTTCTGACCAGCTTTGTAGCTAGTTTACAAGTCAAGCAAAGATGGAAATACTAGACCAAGAAAGTCCTATGACATTCGCGATTCGTGAAGGGAAATAGAATGATAGTATCCTTCTTACAAGTGTAACCTGAGATCCTCCGTGAGGATCAAGGAAGGACAAAAGAAGGACCCGCTTTGATAGATATTGCCAGCAACCTCGAAGGACTCCCGTTGATTTCAATGAACGCTGCTAATGAAATTTTAAGATTTCGGGAACGGTTATGTGTACCCGACGACAAAGATCTTAAAGAGGAGATAATGAAAGAGGCACATCGGTCTAAATATACAATCCATCCCGGGAGTAAACAAGATGTACCAGATCCGAGGAAAATGTTCGGTGGAGAATATAAGAAGAAATTGTTGCCTTCTGGCTGGTGCCTTATTTGTCAACAATTAAAAGGTGAAAGAAAGAAACCCTCCGGATTATTACAGCCCTTACCCATTCCCTTGGAAGTGGAAGATATATCGATGGATTTTGTGTCCGGGGTTGCCAAGAACTCCAAGGAACCACGATGCGATCTCGGGGTTATCGTAGATCGACCGACAAAGTCTGCCATTTCATCGCCATCCGACCACCTACTCGTGATAGATTAGCACAACTTTATATTCATGAAATCATAAACTTCATGGTGTGCCGGTATCAATTGTGTCGATCGTGACCACGATTCGCTTTCTAAATTTTGGGAAAGCTTACATCGTGAATTAGAACGGAGTTGAAGTTTAGTACGCCTATCATCCTCAAACCGATGGACAACTGAACAACAATTCAAATATTAGAAGATATGCTTCAGCTTCGGTATTGGAGTTCAAAGGAAATTGGGATGATCACTTAGCGCTAGCCGAAGTTCGCCTATAATAACAGCTTTCAAACGAGTATCGGAATGGCTCCTCAGGCACTTTACTAAGGAAGTGTCGATCACCCATACACCGGGAAGAGATGAGATAGGCGCCTGCCAGGGCTCCGATATAATCCGCGAAACATCGAAAGATTGCAGTAGTTATTGAAAAACTAAAGATTGCCCGTAGCCTCGGCGTAAAAGTTATGCCGATCAAAGGAGAATCGAGCTCAAATTCAAGTCGGCTTCTTTGTTTTCCTTAAGGTGGCACCATGGAAGGAGTTTCCAGATTTGGTGTTAAGGGAAAAATTAAAACCACGTTTCATCGACCATTTGAGATCCTCGAGCAGTTGGCGAAGTAGCATATCGACCGGCATTACCACTCTAGCCTAGCCGAGGTACATAATGTTTTTCATGTTTCGATGTTAAGAAAATATGTTTATGACCCCACACACGTGATTGATTATAGTCCATTGGCTATCAATGAGACTTATCATATGTGGAAGAACCAATAGAAATTCTGACCGCAAAGAACAAATCGCGCCAAAGGTAATCCTCTTGTTAAAGTATTATGGCGAAACCATTCCCGTGAAGAGGCAACATGGGGAAAGAGAAGACGAGGTTCTGGGAAAAGTATCCTCATCTCTTTTCAAGGTATGCAAAATTCTTTCAATTTTCAGATTGTTAAATTTCGAGAACGAAATTTCTATAAGAAGGAGAGTCAGAGGTTCCGAATTCATAAGTCAATCAAGAAAAATAATAAATAACATAATGGATACCTAAATAGGAGTCTTGAAGAAATTTGGGAGAAAATCTTCAAAGATCGGAGGTTGAAGTATCGCTGGCAAGCACCGCCGAGCCTCGCCGAGCCACGTAACAAGACCGCCCCGCTCGATGCGTGCCGCCACCCGCCGAGCTGAACCAGAAACTAGCCCGGGCCGATGCTTTCGCCGAAGCTCGCCGAGCGGGGCGCTGCTGCACCTTTCTCGCGCTCGCCACTCGCCCCGGCAAATTTTCCCGAAGCCTCCGTAATACTCGCGCTACTGACGCTCTCTAGGCGCCGAGCGGCCCGAGCATTATAAATACCCGCCAGCCTACGATTTCTCACGCCTTCCATTTGTTCCCCAAGACTTTTTCGGTGTATATCTGTGCCAGAGAGAGAGAGGAACGCCACTCTAGAGAGAGAAAGGGAGAAACTCACTAATAAAGTCCGAGTTTGGCCGAGAGCCGCTTTTAATGATAGTACGCCGAGGCAAGTATTTTCATACTCACTATTTGTTCTTTTATGCTTTTCTATTCGTTCTTCATCAGGTATTATTGTCCCAATACCCACACAAAATATAAATAGGCTCTGTAACTCATGCCCGACCAAGGAATCTATGACTTATTGTCAAAATAAAGCTCCAAATTGAACGGTCTGCACGCAAACCCTAATCTCATGTCGAATCTCGAGTTTACTATATTCTCTTCTCCAAATAATGCTAATTTGATTTTAGAGTCTGAATCGCCACGTCCCCAAATGTGTATAATGTAAGCTTAATGCTATGAATTTGTACATTAATTGTATTCGAAATGGGCTCCTGAGGACCTTGATGAATGGCCTATAAATGGTAAGAAATCTAAATTCCTCTCATGAATTATGATAAGGTGCATATAAATGAAAATATGGACAACATACTTAAGTACCAAAAGAAAGTGAGAACCAACAAGTACATGGAGGGAAGTTCAAAGGTGATATATGTATGATGAAACCTCCCGTGAGGTGGGAGATGATGAAAACTCCCTTGAGATGGGAGATACGATATATGAGAAACGGTGAACTTTCCTTCAAAGAAATGATGAAAAGGAGAATCATGAAACTAGGACCATGGACTTAGACGGGTAGTATTCTCCGGCTCGACACGTCCATCATGGTATGAACCCAAAGAATACTGGGGCCACGTATTCCGGCTGCTTGTGTGTAAGGTGGTGTCCGTGTCACGCCTTAGGATACTATTGTGGAAGAACGAGGACCGCCCGGGTACCTGGGAATGGGGCGATATACGGCACAATGATGTGCACGACTCCAACGGAGGGTCGTTAAAGATAATCCTCACGCCTTAGATCATGTGGAGTATCATGATCCTTTCTCGTTTCTCCCGCATCGCTTACAGTACGACCTACCGCCCCGTCCGCAAAGATTAAAAATGTGAAAACATAAGTTGAATAATAATTGAATAATAATTGAATGTTCCTCCCCTTCCATATTCCATGATATTTTGATTGCATGATACCCCTTTTTATTGTTATATTATCCATAGCTTGATAAAGGAGATATTTATCATACTTACCGAGCTAAGCTCACCCTTGCACACTCTCTTTTCAGATGATAATGCCCTGATGCCTGACGAAACGGAGTAGGACCAAGAAGCAAGATCGACAACATGGATTTTGAAGAAATCTCGAGGATCTAGTTTGCTTATGTATGGCATGGGAGTTTTTGTGGATAAATTATTTTGGATTTTGTATGATGGATTATAACGCTCCGGCTTATGTTTGTGGGTTATGCTTGGGTTCTATAGTTGGCATCTTTATCTCCGCCGACGCCATACCCGAAGCTATGACGCTCGGTGCCACTACTAAGGTTTAGTGGTTTGAGATCCCGTGATATATTCTGAGGGATGTTGTGCAGTTTTTCACTGTACCCCGATTTTGCAAACCTTCACCCCACAAAGGAAACTCGCCTAATTTTCTACAAATTATTAAATATTAGATTATATTAGCTTATCGACGGAGGGGTTATTCGGGTAATAACCCGGTTCGTCACACACAACCTGCCAACCGCATTAAGGCACAGCAACACAGAGAGAAAACCAACAAAGGCAATTTTCACAAACAAGCAGACAGAGCGGAAATAAATTGCATCCTAAACAAATTGTTGCAAAGCAACAATCGCAAATACAAAGGTCAGAAGCCAGACCAAAGTGCACCTAAAGGACTACACCATAAACTCACCATAGTAAAGCAAAGAAGGAGAATGGCACTCCTATGGATTGGCAGCACCAATACCTTCAAGCCGAGACAGATCCCACAACTGGCCGTGTGGGTCAATGTACCACGCAGTCCCAAGGACACATTCACTCAAGAACCCGAAGGTTACCAATAAGCAAAGCTTCAATGCAGCAACCAGAGCCCCACCGTAGCAGAAGGATCCATAACCCGAGGAACCATGGCCAGCTCTTCAAACCAACACCCAATATCACTCGACTAGCACGACAGAGAACCCCAATCCGCCCACCGATGAGCTACATTCGTGCAGAGGCGCAATGAGCTGACAACAAAGCCTAGGGAAGCGGTAGATCCAACGCGCAACGAGAGCCGACGGAAACTCCATATATCACCTGCCAATCCGGGTCAAAAGGACAAATCCCAGCCTCTACGTATTAACAAGCATGGCCCATCATCCACAGAGACGAGTGAATCGAATGAGCCAAGATCGAGACCGAGGCCTACAACCCCATTAGAACGGGAAATCAATCGAGGACTCGACCCTAGGCTTCAGACCGAGGAAACGAGGAATCGGTCTTGTGAGAGAAATAAGACTCGAAGGCTCCGGCAATAAGCCTCGAATCAGCGAAAAGAAACACACAGCAGCCGGCCGAAAGTTCAACGAATGCCGACACTTTAATCCGAGGTCCGTAACACGAAGGAACCTAGAATCGGGAACCATTAATCGACCGGGCTGAGCAACCAAGAGGGCCGACCGAGGCCCCCCCGGCGCGCCCGGCTGAGGAGGATCACGAGGGGGCGGCCGAGAGGGCCGAGCGCCAAGATGGCGCCTGCAATTGAATCGACTTTTGAAAATCGCCCTCGTGAGCTTAAAATTGTCAGAGCGAAAATCGCCTTATTTGGCCTCGCGCCTTACTCCAAGTCAAAATACTTGGAGTAAAAACATAGATTCTGTAATTTTTTTCTCCCTATAATCCAAAACACTTACTTACCAAAAAAAAAAAAAAAAGAGGAAGTTGCTCGGACCCGATGTCTTTTGGAGGATGTTCAGAATAAATAGTCTGATGCGGGTGAAGAGAGAGTTCCAATTGCAGCCACAGTAGGATAGCATGTCCCCTCTCTTTTTTTTTTTTGGTAAGTAAGTGTGTATTTTGGATTAATGGGAGAGAATTTTACAAAAAAATATGTTATAACTCCAAATTTTATTACTGGAGTTAGAACATAATACGCCGGGCATACCCCTCGAGCAGTGTACATCGTGAGATCCTCAAAAACCTGCATGATCTATCTAGCGTAAGAAAAAGAAATAACATTGTCGTTATACAAAAACAAAAGCAAAGGTTACTTCCGAGAGGACCGAACAACCAACCAATCACCTCAAAAGAACAACCCACAAGAAACCTGGGACACCAACCCATAGCATCCTAGATATCCAAAGAGCTAGGGAGAACATTATATCGCTACAAGCAACAGCTGCATATTATTATCAAGAAGAAAAACAACAGCTTATCATCAAAGATATCGCACGAGAGGCAGCAGATGCTACAAAGAAAGAAATCTAGCGGCAGCCTTCATCAAAGAAACTTCCGAGGAACAAGGGCACAACTCCTCATTGCCTCCAAAGACCAAAAAGGCCAGCTCTACCACCACAAACAGCTCTACCATCACCCAATACTAACAGCAGAAGGGGCACTTACATTGCAAATTGATTGTGGAGTTCAGCCAAATCAATACTCTAGGAGGCAATGTAGCAAACATCGCTCTCCAAGAAACCAAGATCCACAATAATAGCTGCCTAACCGTGCCCCTGTGCCAATGACAATTCATCAAAGAACAAAAAAAAAGCCTACTTAAACAAAGGACAAAGCAGTGGGGCCTTAGCAGATCTCATGCTTCGATGCACCAAAAACAACTCCAACCGCTAAGAAGTAAATCTTCCATTATCGAAGCCGACAAAGAATTTCAATCCCAAACTGAAAGAAAGAACACAAGCGCACACCTATCAAAGAATGTGCCAATACAACCTCGCAGCAACAACCTACAAAGAAACCGTATCAGCCTTCCAACCATAGCATCCTAGATATCCATCAAGAAGGAGAACTTATATCAGCAAGCAAGCAACAAATGATATTATTATCAAGAAGAAACAGCAGCTTATCATCAAGATACCGCACTAGAGGCAGCAAAGATGCTTCAGCAGAGCAGATTTAGCAGCAACCTTCATCAAAGAACCGCGAGGAATAAGGGCATTTAGCAAAACATCAGCAACACAACCCTCATTGCCTCCAAAGACCATACAAAGTCAGCTCTACCACCACTAACACTCTACCATCACCCAATACTAATAAAGAAAGGGGCACTCCCATTGTAAATTGATTGTGGAGTTCAGCCCAAATCAATACTTCTAGGAGGCAAATGCAAAAGAAACATCGCCCAAGAAAACCAAGATCAACAATAATAGCTGCCTCAACCGTGCCCTTGTGCCAATGACACCATCAAGAAACAAAAATGGCCTACGAAACAAAGGACAGCAGTGCATGGCTTTAGCAGATCTCGCAACATCGCAGAGCATTTCATGCTTCGATGCACCAAAACATACCCGATCAAGCAAGAAGTAAATCTTCCATTATCGGGCCGAATGCCAGATTCAATCCCAAACCAAGGCAAGAACACTCACCATTACACCCATCAAGAATAGCCACTCACAACCCGTGATCGGAAACCATCACCAACATACATAAGCATCAGAACCTCACATACACTTAGCAAAGAACCGTAGTAGCAATACAGCAGCATAACGCATCAAATCCACAGACACCCGAGCCTCAAAGATCAAAAGATTAAGTAATTCACACAACCCATACTATGCCAAATTCAGCCCAAACCAAAATGCCTGTGAGCCGATAGACAAGAAAATGCATGCAAAGACTCCAAAGAGAAAAATGGGCCTCTGCAAAGACAAAATCAGATCAGAAAACCGTGAGGCAGACGTGACCCCAATAATCGCCTCTATCTCCTCTCCACCCATTGATACCATTCATAAAGCAAACAGCACCTATCCAATGAAAAAAACACCACATTCCAAGATGCACCACAGGTCAAATGTTTGACAATAACCGAGTCCTAACGGACCCGAGGAGTGTCAAAAATCAGGACTTAATCCACACCCATGCAAAAATTGCATAATCACCAAGTAGGAAAACCACTTTAAGATACCAAAGACCATCAACCAAAGATCAACAACCGCCAAAGAGCCAACCCGCTGTAAAGCGTACACCAACACACCTTTATATATATAGATATTTTTTTCTCAAAAAAATGTATATATATATATATATATATATATATAAATATATATACATAAAAATAAAATAAAAAATAATTATTTTTTTATTTTTATTTTTTTTTGGATGGGAGAAGGGAGAGAGAATTGGGAAAGGACAATGCACAATCCGAGCAACAAGAAACCTCAATTCAAAGCTCAAAACAGAGGGCCACGCCCGGAAACAGCCAAAGGGGCTAATCGAACCGACCCGCATCGAACGCAACAACGCCGCATGAAAGATGAATCGACAAATGAATAGCCAAGGTAAGGGGCATCAATAGCTGCAATTCAAAAACAACCCCTCCAATTCTTTTTTTCCTTTTTTTTTTAAAAACCCCACCGCCTCCGAGTCGACCTGGATACATACTTGTCACTCACCTCGATGGTCATAAGTTTAAGTCTCACAACATCAACCACCGAAGAGAAGATTTGGGAAATGTCCTGGGGAGATTTTTGGAATATACGGTTATTACGCTCCTCCAAATAAAATACACCGTGGCGCGCCAGATAAACGTTTAGAGACAGCTAGAAGGTTCTTCCTTTCCGTGATAGAAGCAGCCCAAGAAATGTTATGATTCCAATCAGGGTGAGGCCATTGAATACCGGAGTGTCTCGAATGTTCTCCCATAAGGCTCCGAGAATTGGCAGAAAAGAACAGATGACCAAGATCTTCATTTCAGAGTTACATGAGAGCAAAGCAGGGGTCAAGTTTGGAATATAATGGAGGCGGTCCATGGTATTCAATCGACCTTGATAGCAAGCCAAAGGGTAAAGGCGTGGGATGGGGATATGTGATGACCCCCACACTGATTAGCCCAATTAACCTTCGGCCCGGGAGGATGGATGAGGTGATATGATTTAGTCGTGAATTTGCCTATGCCATTCTAATCCACCTCAATGTGCCTTTTTGATTACTATCCTGGGGATTTTTCGCATATTCATAGCGAGGTGTGAAACCTCGTTGTCAAAAGGGTTAGGCCAAAACCAACCATTATTTCTAATTATAGCGGCCAACCTTAACATCTCGTGCACCCCCGAAACAAGCCAGTACGATCAGTACACCTCGTTGAGGGACCAAGTGGGTGCTAGTTGTCGTGCCAAAGGAAGGTGTCGAACCATCCCCAATGACCTTGATGAGTAGGTGCGCATGAAAGGCCTCGGTTTTCATAATCTTGGCCACCCCAAGTGCGCATGCCGGGATTTTCAAGGTCCGATGCACCGGTCTTTGATCCTCGTTCTTATAAATCCAAGAGGACCACGCCAAGATGGGTCTTTATTCAAGAGGCGCCAAAGAAGTTTTACAATTGAGAGCCTTATTTTGATCCAAAATGTTCTTGATACCCAACCCACCCTCCGACTTGGGGCTGCGGATGTCATGCAAAGCTACTTTTAGCGCTAGCTCTGCCTTCGAGTAACCATTCCAAAGGAAATGCCGCAAAATGCCATCAATTGTTTTAAGAATAGTTTGGGCAGAATAAAAAGAGAGGCCAAATAGAGATGGATAGACGAGAGGATGGAGGCAAATGAGTTGTAGCCTCCCACCCGAAAGAGAGCCATCTACTCTTCCATGATTTGATTCTTGGTGATTCTGGGCGCTAAAGATTTACAAATGACACCGAGAGCCCGGAGGTGATCAATGGGACCCTCTGTATCTTATCGAAGTTTGCCCACTTTAAATCCCATGATAGCTAACAATGTCCTGAAGAGATGCGTCCTTTGAAGCAGAAGAAGATTTCACTCTTCTTAGGGTTGTTAGGCAAAAGCCCAGAGGTAGCATGAAATTCATCAAGGCATTCCTGAGATCCGGATTGATTGGGATCAGCCTGGGAGAAGAGAAGGAGATCATCAAGAAGGCAAGCATTACAATCTGTGACTCGGCGCATTTCGTTGGAATTTAAATCTTTGGTCCCACCGCGCCTTGACCTCAATGATACCATTCGTAACTTCCATCACAAGAACAAATAAATAGGAGAAAGTGGATTCTTCGGGCGAAGGCCTTTACCACCTTTGAAGAAGCCAACAACCTCCCCCATTGATGTTGAGGTGAATACATTGGAGTCGTAATGCACTCGCTGATCCAATTCACCATTTGTGGGGAAACTTCATGATTGTCAATATTGATGATAAAATCCTAATAGACAGAAATGTAGCTTTCATAAGATCAACCTTCATAGTACACCTTCATAGCATGTCCCCGACCGACATTGTAGAGAGAAGTTCTCCTCCTTTTTTTCTAACTTCCGAATTTCAAAATTGAAATTGACCCAACTCCTCCCGTCTTCGGGACGGTGCTCATAAATCGGCCATGGCCGACTCCTCCTCCTCCTCCGGCGCCCGCCTCCCCATCCATCTCCTCCTTCCTCCCCACCGAACTCCGTCCTGCCTCAAGCCATTCCCATCACGACTTCGCCTCAAAATAAGTCCCTTATTCCTCGAAACCCATTCGAACCCGAAGCTTACCGTTGACTCAGCCGTTAACGATGTTGCTCATTCCCACTCCCGGGTTGATATTGTCAAGAAGGATGGCTCGGCAAAGCTCGCTGAGTCAAAGTTCTTCCCTCCCCATGAATCTAAGTCCTCCGACGGTGCTCGTCTCCACCGCCAAGTCATTGAGCAAGGTAATTCCTTCGGGGTCACACCTTGGCAGGATACTTTCTAAATACACCTCCCCATTTCACGGGCTGCCAAGTCCGTTGCCTCAAATTATGGGCACGCCGGTCTCATGCGTGCATTGCCGAAACGATGGAGGGTTTTTCTTCTTCTTTAATCCCATCTCAAGAGATGTTGTCGAATGCTTGTGCGCCGACTGGACGCTCTCAAGTAAGGCTATCTTCCTTAGCGTTGGTCAGCTCGGAATGGAATCGACAAGAGAGGAGCACAAGCTTTTTCCTAACTGGATCAAGACGCTAAACATTCCGCCGAATGTGGACCACCGGGATCCGTGGGTGGGTGGCTGCCAGGATTGGGAGCCCTCATGCGATCGATCTCAGATCGGCCGTAGGGAAAACCTTTCCTTTGCAAGGATTTGTGGGAGGTTGGTGTGGATGGACCATTTCCCGCCCATTGCGGTTCAAGCTTGTCCCGAGTCCAAGTAATTACGATGGTGAAGGTGGTTTATAGGGGCCGAAGCCCACTCGGTGTGCTCGTTGCAAACTTGGTCATTTTGGAAGCAAATTGTTTGTCCAAGAAGGTCAATAAAATCACCGGTTCTTCTAAGCCTTTAGTTATCTTTCCCAGTCGATTGTTATCAAAAGGATAGTGTTAGGCTCCATGACAATAGTGATGTATCTGCTCATTCTCGTTTCCTCCATTCCTCTCCCTAGTGAGGATGTCAGGCCCTCAGTGGAGCCACTAATAGATGCCGGGACAATGCTGGCTATCGCCCTCACCGGGATTTCGAGGGACCCCCTTCCCAACAATCATTAAGGTTTTGGCCCCTTCTAGCTTCTCCATTCTGATTATGGGGGATCCTGATTGTTAATCAAAGCATGAAGATAATTTTCTTGATTGTCGCGCATCAATATTGCCTCTGGGAAGCATCCATTGCTTGGATGGGTTCCAAGATATGCAAATGGACGATATGCACCCTAAGTCCCCAATCCACGAGACCCAAATCCATATTGGTGACTTAGATGAATTTATGCTACCCCTTGTTCCATCAAAAGGATCTCTAAGAAATATTCCTCAAACTCCCCTTTGGTAGAGGATTTGCGGGACATGTGAGGCTAATTGGAAGACTCCTAAGTCTAGGAAAAAGAAAAAAGCTTCCTCCAAAAAGTCCAGAGGTGCCTCTGGTTCTTAGGATTTTGCTGCGGGGGTTTTTTTTCTGGGACTTGATGCCTTGGGTCATGTTTTTTTGGTTAGAGTCTATATAGCTCACAGTGACACGAATAATATGTATATGCCTTTGGTGCTTCGGATCTTCATCCGCCTCTGCACGATGTTGATTCCCCGGCCCGGCGTCAAGCTTTTCCCGTGCATCAATATGCTTGTTCTCGCCTTTTGTGCTCCAAATGGCCGGGCTGGATGCCGATGATTTCCATGGGTGAATCGGACTGCTTTGGTAAGCCGCCTCGCGATGGGGCTCCAATTGATCACCACAAGGATGGCTATAAATTTGGCATCCGACGATATGGCCGCGAGAGAAGTGGTTCTCAATTGTATCTTTGAGACCGTCTCGGGAGGGAGCATAGTATCGGCCGGGCGGATTGTTGCGCCATCACCGCTAACCCTGCGGTTAGTCTTGTGTGATTAAGGGTCAGTAGTTGGTTTTTGGACGAGCTAGAATTCTACTGTCTGGAATGGATGTCCTCGCTGCTCGTGCCGGGATCTGGATCTCGCTACCATTTGTAACCACCTTATGGTTTCTTGATGGTGGCCTACTAATCTGGAATGGTTGCTGAATCCTTCTAGAGGTTCAGGAGATGCAGCTTTTGCTCGTGGTTACTGCTGTATGGTCTCGGGCCGGCACTTAGGAGGCTGCTCCCGCTGTCCGTTACATCATGCTGATGCTTAAATATTGGGGCGAGACGTTATCTTCATTATAGGCAACTATTAGTTGTCATGTGTGCCGAGAAATATTAGTTTGGCATACTTTTTTTTTTTTTTTTTTGGTAAGCATGGTTTGGCATACTTTGCCGAATGAGGCTGTAGTTAGCATGTACCGCTCTGTCCGGTTTGTCATGCTGAGCCTGCCAGGATTTTTAAAAGCTACGGGTTTTCTTGAATATATGCCGATTTGCTTCCCTGGTATACTTCTCGATGCATTTCGGTTTTAGGTAGCATGCTTTTGTAAAATGACTTTCATTTTCTACCTTTTTAGGGTGATCGTACCTCTTAGAGGTTTTTGTATGGTTATATCTGATGTACCTGTCGCTCGGGGTATGCCCTAGCGTTATTTTGCTCTAACTCCATGTCAAAAAACTTGGAGTTATAGCATTATGTTATGTAAATTTTCTCCCATAAATCCAAAATACACACTTACTTACCAAAAAAAAAAAAAAAAGCGGGTGAAGAGAGACTTTGCAAGGCTGCTTATGCTAGGGCTATTGCGTGTGAGCTGGAATTTATTCAGCAGAAGGCCAAATGGAACTGGTTAAAAAATGGTGATCAATGCACTAAATTTTTCTTTCGGGCAGTGGCTAGCAATCAATCGTAATCGTATTCTCTTCTCATTAATCAAGGATGACGGTTCCCATACCCAAAGGAGTTGGAGGTCCACCAGATTATCCTGGATCATTCCACACGCTTATTGGGTTCAAGCAGTGCGGCATTGTGCCGGAGTCAAAGAATAGGCTCCGCTTTTGTTCTGAGGTCTGTCCCGCCTTCCATGCGGGAGGGTTATGCTGTGGGGTCTCTCGCAAGATATTCATAAGGCCCCGTTATCCATTGAGATTCCAAAGCCCTGGCCCGATGGCTTCTCCCGCAAAGTTTTTCAAGGAGCAATGGGCAAGAAGGAGCAATGGGCAGAGCTACTTGCAAAGTAGTTATTAGAGCCTTAGAAGGATCACAAGAGCTTCTAATCGATCTTCTTCGTAAATGGAGTGGGGTGAGCATAGATGCTTGGGGCATATCGAGACGGGTTGATACCTCAAGCACAATGTCGCCAAAAGGAGAGGAGAGGCACAAAAAGGGGTAGTCTCAAGACTTGGCATATAACATTTGCCGGTGTGGAAAGCTATTTGGGGATTTATCCGGTTGTGTCGTAGGCTCGTGGCCGATTTGGTTTTGCTTGGTGTGGAGTAGAGGCCGATTTGGCCTAAATGATGTGGCTTGTAAACCTGCTGCAATTTCACAACTGAAAGCCGGAAGGGTTTTTGCCCGGGTTGAGATCAAATGCCGATTTCGTGTTCTGTTTCAGCCGGTTTGGAAATTATGCTGATGATGCTGGTTTGTGGCCTTTGACCGATTTGCTTTTGCTTGGGTTTGCCCGATGTGGAGTCACGGCCGATTTTGGCATTGATGACGTGCCTCGTAGTCTGGCGTTGTATAAGAAAGCTAGATGTTTTGGGTACTTATCCATTGAGGCGTAGGCGAGTGGCTCGCTGGGAGTCAAATATCAATAATTTTCCCCTTTTGTATATTTTCTTTTTGTTTCATGAATTGCTTCATGGAGGCTCTTGGGGTTTAACCCTGTCGTTTATACTCAACTTCTAAGTTGGCAAAACACTTCGAGTTAGAACATAGTTTTGTACTATTTTTTACTCTAATTCAACTTTACTTACTTACAAAAAAAAACTTTTCTTTATATCTAACTCTGAGGCCTTTAACATATCTTTCAAAATCTAAATAGTACGCCCCGATTCACTGTCCGTTTGGGGGTGATACACCAAACTAAACTTTAATTCCATCCCCAATTCTTTATGCAAGCTTTCCCAAAATTTAGAAACAAACCTGAGATCTAGATCAGACATGATCGTTGCAGGCATACCATGTAGTCTAACAATCTTATTTATGTACAATTGTGCCAATTTATCCCAAGAATGGGTGTCCTGATTACCAATAAATGGGCTGATTTAGTTAGCTGATCAATGATAACCCAAATAGTATCATGGTTCTTGGAAATTCTTGGCAAACCCGATACAAAATCTATCGTGATATCTTCCCGCTTCTAATTTGGGATTGACATTAGCTGGAACAACCCAAACGGTTTCCTCTTTTCTGCTTTTAACTGCTGGCAAACAAGATATTTCTCCACATAAGCCACAATGTCTCTATTCATATTCCTCCACCAAAATGTCTTGTTCAAATCTTGATATATTTTATTAGTGCCTGGATAAATCGTATATCAGGACGGGTGAGCTTCCTTCAAAATTTTCTCCTTTAACTCCTTATCGTTCGGCACACATAAATAGTCTCTAAATCTCAAAACTTCATTAGTATGAATATTAAAATCAACCTAGGAGTCTTTACTCAAATCTCCAACAATATCCAACAATATGAAACAAAGTAATAATACTTTTTTTTTGGTAAGTAAGGAAAGATTTAATTAATAAAAAAAGAAAAAACAAACAGAACAAATGTTTTATCTCCAAATTGGCAAAGTTCTATCTCCAAGTATTTTACCGACTTGGATATAGAACAAAGACGTAGGGGCAAGCCCCGAGCATCGGGAAAAATGTCATGAACCCATCGAAACAAAATAAAAAATTGGCCAAAAAAGATGAGACCGAAAAAAGGACAAAATGAAAGATAAGGCCTAAAAGCCATCATTCCAAAATAAGAAAAAAATAGTCTAAAGTCCAGCAGAATTCCAGAAGGGATTACATGCATCAGCAAATCTGTCAACAGCTACCGACATTAGGTAGCAGCTCAAAGCATCATCCACCATCTAAAGACTCGGGCTGATTTTGCTCATGGCCATTATACAAGCATCGCTACCCACATCATCTTGGGCAAAACCACCTCCTCGGCTGACGGCAGCTTCTCGAACTCATCAACATCACCTCGGAAGAAGGCAACTCCTCAGCTAATTGGCTGCATCTTGTCCATGTGCAAAGGGATCTCGGACTCATCCACATCACCTTGAAAGAAACCAACTCGGCCCACAGAATCATGGGCAAATCAACCATCCCGGCCAAAATGGATCATGGAATTTTTTTTTGGTAAGTAAATTTTATTCAGATATGTAAAGCAATATGAACCAAAATATCAAATAGCTGAACAATGAACAATGATACCAGCTTTTTTTTTAGTAAGTAAGTATTTTTGATTAATGGAAGGAAAAAATTACACAGACTATGCAATAAATCCAAGTATTTTGACTTGGAGATAATGCATAAAGCGCTAAGGCATACCCCGAGCAGTTAGTACATCAAAATACACACAAAAATAATGATACACAACACAAGGTCTAACAACCTGTGGGCATCATATCCAAAAATCAATAAACCAAAAAGAGCAATTGGCGCTTAGCACATCCAGCTGGCATCAGCCACAGAGTTGCCCCGGGCAAATACAACACCGCCTGCGCACACCAGACTAGACATGTACAGCAAGGTCCAAAGACCACAAGCATCACTAGCAAGATAAGCCCCTAGTCACAGGATCATCGCTAGATCAGCAAGAGCAGGGTTCAGCCCAACGGCTCCTACCAAGAAACCCCACGTAATAAAACATCCAATCCACCCTCGGTAGCCGAGCAAGGCCACAGAAATGATGCTGCCTCGTGGTGCCCAAACACAAAGACCACAACCGAAGCTTCACAAGATCGGGGCAAGGCTCGTATAAAATGATCCAACATCTTCAATCTTTCAAAGCTCACCGCAACCAAAGATATCGGCACCTCCTCAAGTACTAATCCACCATATCGAGCATCAAAGACTCAAGATCTCACCATCGCCAGTGCCTCCTTATCAGCCACGATCTCAACCTAAGCCTTGAATACATGCCTTCAAGACTACCATGAACCTCAACACAAGTAGCAAAGCCGCTAGCTTCAGGATCAACTACATCACGCATAATTCCTCAAAGAATTAGCCAAAGAAAGCCATTCAACAACAGCAAAAGCACTGGGAACCTACCCTGGAAGATTTAGCCCCCAACACCAACACAATATGCCAAACCAGTTGAGATGCAAATGGCAAATGTTAATGTGGATGAGAAACAAAGAAATTGCAATACACCCACAACACCTAAAACCCTATGATCCATCATGAAAAGATCACTGATACTACAACAAAGATCGACAACCATCAACATTCCAACTAAATCTTCGGGCATACCGGGTGAAGCCGGGCAAAGATAGAAAAAACCACCAAGCTTCAAGAATCCATGAGACTTGCTCCACATAAAGGCTACAGCAGAAGGATCACTTCCACCTTAGAAGGAAACAGATGAAGGCACCTCCATATGCATCCCGATGACAACCAAACACAAAGGCAAGGCCAACACAGCCCCAAGAAATCAGCAAAACAAAATTGCGTAATCAAGCACTAAGGCAGTGATTGACAACCTAATGTACCAATCCAAATCCGTCTCAAGAACAAGACAACCACTTCAGCCAAAGAATTCATTCGACCATACAAATGGAATGAATACTCAGGAGGGAATTTCTATCGGCAATCCGGCATAGCAGTAGGGAATCGCCTAGCAACACCAATTCACAGCAGATGTAAACCAAACATTGATCCACATATCATGACAAACAAAAGGAAACTCCATCGCATCGGAAGAAAAACGTGCAATCAAACAACACCTCTATTAGCTTTCACCCTCTACCTAATAGTCCCAATCCGAGTTGCATCGCATCCCCCAACCCGTCCAACTGGAAGGGACCACACAGCAGAGGAACCTTTCGAGCTGAGCCACAGACATATCTGATTGCAAATGCATCCATCGAGCAACATGAGATCCTACAATAACTTCTGCATAACAGCCCGCACTAAAAAATAGCAAGCATAACCCGTGCATTCTCCACCAATAAGGAAACCATCTGCTACACACAGGAGGGCAAAGTCGACCAAATCCAGCCAAAGAACCAAAGCCGAAGGTTTACCTACTGGCCAAGAGCACCAAGAAGCGTAATGGATACATACCGAGCACCAAAGTCTCAAGGCACCCTCCCGCAGACCATACACGCACCATCGGGCCGATGATCTGCATTAATCAAGGGCCTCGGTGCCGCCTACTACACAAATACCTTAACCACAAAGCAAAACAGACATGGCAATCAAACTAGAGACCGAGCCAAAGAAATCCTCGACTAAATCCGCTTTCCAAAGCAGTATAACACCTGGCTTCATCGAGATGCCCAATGCCACAACCAGCCGATCATCCCGGGCCCCAAAGATCCTTGCAATATTGCTAAACAAAGAATTCCACAAAGCAGAATGCCATCAATCGCAAACCAACGAGACTGGCAAGTCGCAGTTAGAACTCACCCGGGCTGCAAACGAAACAAAGCTCCACAAAAGGCAGCAGACTATAGGATTTCCACCGCATCGAAGGAACCCTTGCATCCAAATAGTGTTTGGTTTGCCCGCCTAGAGAGAGAAGCTCTCGCTTCTCTCTTCATTTCAAATTGCGTTTTGAATTTTGTTCGCATCTTTTGCGGCACTCCTCCTCCGGGCAGTGCTAGAAGAGTCTGGCCATGGCCGGGTCTCCCATGTTGCCTCGCCCGTGCCTCCCTTCTCTTCTCTTCGCTTACTCTCACCTCCCGGTCCTGTGGCTTTTGGCGCTATGAGATTTTTGCATTTACGCGGCTCTTCAGTGGCTCTGCATCCTCCTCTGGCGGGCAGTGCCGGAGTGCTATGGCCGGCCTCTGTTGCTCCCCGCCTGGCTTCCTCCCCTTTCTACCTATCTGGGGCTTCGCCCAGCCGAGGCATCCTCATGGCCCTCGAGGGCTCGGGATCAAGGCTCATTCTTCCGAGATCTGATGCTTCCACCGCACGCCTCCCTTTTCTTCTTGATCGCGCTTTATGGTTGTTCGCCTGACGCTTATCCTCCACTATCCGAAAAGGACTTTCCTTTAGTCATAGCCGTCAAGGGCTATTCCAGAGAGGAGCTTCCTGCCACTGCCTTTTACTTTCATTTACCTTTTTGCTTCAAATTCTAAATTTATTTTTCAAATTTTAGTTTTGAAATTTGAATTATTAGGTTTCTCGCCTCCGATTTCAGCCGGGTTCCATACTCTAGCTGTCAACAGATTCCCTGCTCCGGTTACTCATGGAATGGCTTGGTTGCTGTATGGTTGATATTTCTTGGTCGGAGTTGCCATTCCCTAAGTGGTTACGTATGGTTTCTTTGATACTGATGCGACGCACTACTGTTTATTTATTATATCGCTAAGTGGTTCTATCTCCAGCATTTAAGGTCCCGTGGCTGGTGGCTCGATGATTCTCACTTTTGTATTTCTGTCCCGTAAACGGGAAGGGGATGCCCGCGGCAAAGACACGGGCTCGGGACAATGGCAAGGGCCGAGATGTCAAGAGTCGGGCGAGCTCGCTTGATGTCAGAGACCATCTCGATCAGGGAGTAGTGGATCTCGCTCAAGTTAAGCCGACATTCTCTCCCAGTGTGCTTTCTTTGTCTCTCGCAAAGTTTAGAATTTGTTGATTTGGCTTGTAGCCAATCTGTGGAGAATTGTATGGTCCGAAATCGGCGGGGGTTGGGGGTTCCTCGAACTTTGCCTTGCTCCATTTTGTTGCCGAATGTCTCTATTTGATGATGGTTTTTTTCGAAGAACTATTATCTCGTATATGCCTGGGCTTGCACTTGCATGAGTGAGTTCCTGGGTCAAGCCGAGGAAGTCTGGTGTATTTTGTGGTTGGAGATGTCCGTTCGACCGCGTTTCTGGGGGGTGGGGTCAGATATGCCGGATCTTCTCCTCGTGCTCACCAAATGGACGATGGTGCCGAATTGCCGATTCTGCCTTGGTCCATGCTATCACCGAGTGCAGCCTCCCGATGTTGAGGCTCGCTTTACTTTTGTGGATGCCGGATCGTAAGTTGGAATCTACTGCCGCTTGAAATGTGATGGACTGCTGGCCCGCTTGTTCAATGCGCCCGGTGCTTAGGCTGATGAACCCTTATCTCGGGTGGAAATTGGGCCCATCTTTGCCGTAGATTTATGCTGTAATCCTGTCCATGATTTACGGTGGATATCTCTAAACCGCCCTCTCGTGTTTTTGATGGCTAGAACACAAGCGACAGGGTGGGTTGGCCTCTCGATTAAGGTCAGCCGCCGGGTGGTCAAAACGGATAGTCAGCCGACCGTGGGCTATTTAGGTCTGGCAATAAGAAGGCAGGGTTTTGGATTATCATCCCCGCGATTCCAAATTTGTCGATGTCGTCGTTGTCGTGGTTCTCCGCCATGCCGGGTGTATGTGGGTGCGTAATTATGCGCTGCTCAGCTTCTAGATTACCGCCGAAGTCGCTGAAGTTGGCTCATCTACGGATGTTCACCAAGTGGAGCAGAACGACCCATGGTCGGGCATGATTTGTTTAGGTCTCCGCTCCACCGACAGGAGCATTTTGATTGTATTGGGTGAATACCAAAGATTTTTGTTTCTCTGTTGGTTTCATATGATGTATCAATATGTTCTGGGCATGCCCTAGTGCTCGGGTTTATCCCTGTCGAAAAACACTTGAGATAAATCATTACTTGTAAAATTTTTTCTCCCATTAATCCAAATCACTTACTTACCAAAAAAAAAAAATCCAAAAAGATCCACGCCAACACTTCAAGACCTCACCCTAATAGATCCAAGCCGTGAGTTGCACTCCCCATCCCCAAACCGACCAACAGGGGGAACACATAGGCAGAAAGCACTTGTGCCAGCAAAGACAGACGCTCAATGCACCAGTCCAACGAAAGACGAAAGCCTAGATCCAACCAGCAACCAATGCACAGGGAACCTTGAAACTCGCGAGAAACACAGAGGCGACATCAAGGCGAAAGACCCAAAGAACGTGAGTCGAGCCTTCATCCCAATCAATGGGAGATTCAATCAAGCGCACAACCCTAGGCTCGGACCGAGGAGAAGAGGAATCGATCTTGTGAGAGCAACGAGTCGCAGCCGAAACCTCGTAGGACGTCGCCACAGCGTACGATAGCTCCTACATCTTCAACGAACTAAGAGTTAGGCCATCGGGCACAATCCATCATCCCAAACCGAGAGCGAGAGTAGCGGATCGGCTCAGCCAAAGACGAAGGCTCGAACTGTGGAGGGAACTGGCCGAGCACCCAGCGACGGCCCCGCCGGCTCCGGAGTCGCCCGGATCCCAAACGGCAACGCCGAGTTTGAAACCCTAGAGAGAGACGAGCTTTCTCTCTGGCTGAAATTTGAAAGTTAGAGAGAAGGAGAGCTTTCTCTCTGTCCCCATTAACAATGATACCAGCGCTAAACATAAACACAAAGCACCCTCTTCAAGCTCAAGTGTAATGGTGCACAACACCCTCCTCGATCCTAGCTATAGGAATGGTGCAAAGCCGGCACCAAAGTCTCATTCGACCCCTCCTGGTGCAAAGCTGCAACTTCCAAACCAGTCCAAGCCAGCACCCAGCCGGACCATAGGGTCTGAAATGGATGAATTCTGCCCCACGAACATACCAACCAACTATACTGCAAAGACCAAGCCGTCATACTCTAAAAAACCAAAACGACCATCTCGAAACCCGATCTTCACTCCCTGCCGGTAACCAGGGCAAGGCAAATAAAAGGCACTTCAGCAACTCCCGTCCACGAAACTCACTGTAAGGACCAGCTCTTTTTGCCTTACACAGGAAAACTCCCAATGGCACACACATACCCACACAGATCTCCAGGGTCTACCGCAAAACAATAGCATCGGCACCCCTCCCCACATTTATGTGACAGGGCAAGAAGAAAATGAAAGAGCCACAAACTCCAAATTCATCAATCTCCAACAGCCATAGAACCGACAACCACATACACATACATGCCCACCTTCCTCAGTGTAACATGGGAAATGCACATGTTGGGCATAAGATCTAATAAATCACGATACAGGGCCAGTAAGTGGCTTCCAACAGTATCCAAAAGGAAACCATCAGCTGATTTAAGAGAACAAGGGGCGGGTGACAAAACTGCAAAACAGAATAGCCAGGGTGTTTTTTTTTTTTGGGTGTGGGTGTGTGTGAGTGTGTGGCAAAAAAACTCCCAGGGAAACACCGCCAAGAGGCAAGCCGGGCACCAAAGCTGAAGAGATGCGAGAAATTTTCCACTACAAGTTCCAACGGATCTCCTGCTGATGTGGCCAGCCTTATTACTTTTGCAGGTTTGCCGGAATGCTTTCTAATCCTGCTGAGACTTAATGTGGCTTGAGCTACTCTTTGGTACGCGGAAGTGGCTGCTTGGGCAGTGGTGGTAATTCTTTGATGCATTCCGATCGACTTTCAGTCGGGCGGAGCCTTGTGCCGACATAGTTCTACTGGGCTGGGTTTGGCCGTGAGTTAATCAAGTCTTTGTTCCGCCTCGGCTTGGCCTGTTTTTGCTTGATAACAGCACTAATGCCGCTGATGTTGATTCAGCCGATTGTTGATCATATGTCTCACTTGTGTGTAACATCGACGAGATCTTATATTTTGTCGCTTTGTTGAACTTTGTTCTCATGGAGGACCCCTTTGTTGGGTGTCATTTTTTGATGTACAAACCGCCTGGGAATGCCCTAGCGTTTTATGATTATCTCCAAGTCAAAATACTTGAATTTAATGCATAGGTTGTGTAACTTTTTTTCTCCCATTAATCCAAAATATTTACTTACCAAAAAAAAAAAGGTTCCAACGAATCAGATGCATTCGGTCCACGCTTTTTGCAGCATCAATAGAGGTTATCAGTTTGTTCCTAACGACATTAATGATAAGGGAAAAAAGGTGAGAGATGTCTTGTGGGGGGAGTTTTAAAAATTGCGGTTGTTATGCTCCTTCCAAATAAAATAGATCGTGGCCACGAGAGAGAGCCACATAGAAAGAGTAAGGAAAATTTTCCCTTTCCATTTGTTTGCAGCCCAACAAATATTTAGGGGCCATTCCGGATAAGGCCAATGGATTCCAACGTGACCTTGAATCATGTGCCATAAGGATTTAGAGAAAGGGCAGGAGAAAAAGAGGTGCTCATAATCTTCAGCACGAGTCGTGCATAGAGTGCAATTAGTGGATAGATTGGGGACTCCATGAAGGCGGTCAAGGGTGGTAAGTCTATCTCTAATGGCCAGCCAGAGCGAGAAAGCATGGGCAGGGATGTGGGATGGGCCCCACACTAAGGCGGCCGAGCTTATTTTCGGTTTGGGTGGATGGATGAGGAAATAGGCAGACTGGGTCAAAAAGTGGCCATCAACGTTACCGGTCCACCGCACTGAGTCCATACATCGGGCATTGGGGAGATAGTGGGACATGTTCTCTGCAAAGACGGAAACCGCCAAATCATAGGGATTAGGCCAAGACCAGTGGTCATCCCGAATAATGTCAGTGACCTTAGCATCCCATGTAAGGCCAGAGGCCAACTGGGTACAGAAAATACTCACATCGCTCAGCGGGCCCAGAGGATTTTTTTTTTTTTTGATAAGCAAGTATTTTGGATTAATGGGAGAAAAGAATTACAAAATTGATGTTTTATCTCCAAGTATTTTGACTTGGGGATAAAACATAACCCGCTGGGGCATACCCCGAGCAACTAGTACATCCGAAGGTACATAATAAACCTTTAGGAGGCCAACGTTCTACAAAACCTATAGAAATTGAAAAATATTACAACACAACCCGGCTGCTGAAATAGACCAAGCACCAAAACCACCAAATTCCATACAACAATGGGAGCTACAATTTTGGAGGCCCAAATGGCGCTGACCCACCACCGCCATGCAACCAAATCCAAACCCGATCGATCGTATTGAGCTGAAACCCAAACCGGGAGGAACAAATTCCACATCAATAGTTTGAATTCCAAACTGCATATAATCCCGTGAAAACTAAACATCTATCAATCCGACACAATGCGCAACTTTTTTTTTTTTTTGGTAAGTAAGTATTTTGGATTAATGAGAGAAAATAGTACAAAATAATATGTTTATCTCCAAGTATTTTGACTTGAAGATAAACATAATACGCTAGGGCATACCCTTGAGCTGACAAGACATCCGAATATACAAAATAGCCTCTAGGAGGACAACGTTACCTAAAATGACAAAATATGACATTTTCATCGTAAACAAGATCGAACACAAGATGCATGAGTTGACACCCATAAACGGCATCTCACAAGTTGGCATGGCAAGGCATTTTGCACAATGCCCACCTCCGAGACCAACAAAGACCATCTTTGGTTGTTGAAAACATAGCAGCAACAACACAAAAGAAACCTTGACTCCAAGGTTCCAAAAAAAACCAATGCGATTTGCATCATAGTCACGAAGGATATCCCAAATGGCAGCAGGTCAGCAGCACTGATAAACCAGGGAGTAATCCATGGACAAGGAAGGCAACTCCCCGTCCAGAATTGCAACCAATTCCATACAACGTAGGCCGCACCACACATCTGAACCCTGATTCAGAACCTCATAGCAAAACCCTCAAAACAATCTTCTCAGATCCTCCAATTCAGCGGTAGCAAAGAATCGGCCACCGAACTTGCCATCGTGGGCATGGCAAGCAAAATGAACACAAGATTCACTGCAGCTAAAGGTGAGAGAGGGAATCAGAGAGCCCCGTTAGACATGGACCAAGTGATTCAGCCAATCCACCTCCACGCAAGCCAATGCAAAGCAGCCCAAATCGCCACAAAGAAATGGTTCCACATCAAAAGTGGCATCACCACTTCATACAAAAATGCTCCAAGCCAAGACTCCTTCCGCATCGTGGATCATCCCAAGCCATGCATCCGAAGAACAAAGGAAATCCACCCAACCACACCTGCAGGCGTAATCGCCAACATGGATTGAGCAATGCTTTCTTTTCTGTGCTCACAAAGAAGCCAATGGGCATCAAAGATAGCCCACAACACTCGTCATCAAATGCCGAATTTCTCTCCTCAGCATCAAAGAAAGCAGATGACACCTCACCGCAGCAGGATCAATTGCACCCAATAACAAAGAACAAACCGGGCATTAATAGCCGTATAACAAAGAACACTATCTCACCACAATTAAGCAAATGAGCATATAGGGCACCATCTCAACAAAGAGGAAAATTAGTCACCAAAAGGAACCTCATCCACTGCCAAATTTCTCCCGAGATGTCCCAATCCGTAAACACATGGGCTCCCCCAACCCAACCAACAAATGGGACACACACCACGAGAACAATCGTAGCAACATCGAGGATAGTCGGCAACATCGGGCCTTACGAGATGAGACAAAGAGCCCCACTTTACTTACCAAAAAAAGAAAGACAAGACCCGTTACCGCTTCGGTGGGGTTTTCCAACGATGATGTATGGCAATGCGGTTGCCGCTTGCAGCTCGGGTGCTCGCAGTTTGCTGAGCCATGTGCCGATGCATGCTAATGTACTAGCCCGGTTGGTGTGCTGATGTGAACTCAACCGCCGGCCTCGTTGTTGGGAGCCGGAGCCGCCGATGGATTATGTGGAGGCTCGGTGGGTGCTAAAGTCAGCCGTGGCCGGGCCGGTGCCATTTGTCCTTTCAGAGATGGGCTTGGTTGCACCGCTAGAATAGGCACTTGTTGCTTATGGCCGATCGTCGAAGTTGATCTTGCTTTGATGTAGATTTTGAACGCTTGTCCTCTTAGAGGCTTTTTTGGTATTTTCTCGATGTATCGCTGCGCCGGGTATGCTCTCTAACATTTTATGTTTTATTTCCTAGTCAAAACACTTGGAGATAAAACATAACTATTGTAAATTTTTTTCTCCCGATAATCTAAAATACTTACTTACCAAAAAAAAAAGAGACAGCAGCCCACCGGAAAAAGCTATTACAAAGATACAATAAAGAACAAACCGGGCAAAGAATACTGCATCACAAAGCAGTCCAAAGGATCAAGTACTCACTCTGTAACTCAAAAGGTTACCATTAAGCAGAGCTTCAATTCAGCAACCAGAGCCCCACCGCAGCAGAAGGATCGCAGCCAACCTGAGGGACCATGGCCAGCTCTTCAGACCCAAAAGGACAATGCGCAATCCAACAAAACATCAACCAAAGATTACACAACCAAATAACCAAAGAATAGCAAAATCAGCTCACGCCTTCCCGCGCGAATTCCAAAGAAGAACTACGAGCGAGCCACACACAAAGACTGAGATTACCGGCCACCGAGAAACATGTCAAAGAGTTACAAAGCCAACCTCGGCCACGTCAAAACATCCAAACTGCAAATCGAGGGGAAGATCCACTCCGACTCAATGGGTGGAACCTGTGCCGGAATCCTCTCGCCACGTGAAGGTATCGTGAGCCATCGCCAATGGAGTGGGTGGTGTGTATGCGCATAAAAGGGTGTAACTTCATAATTTTCTTCCAACACCATGGAGTTGAATTCGAGACTTTAAGGGTCCAAATGCAACAGTCCCTAATCCTGTTTTGGTGGATCTAAGAAGACCAAGCCGAGTCAGAATCCTTAGTGATGATGCGCCATAACAGTTTACATATCAAAGCTTTATTTTGGGCCTGCAGGTTTTTTAATCTTAGACCGCCTTCGCTCTTCGGATAGCAGATATCAGCCCACGCAACCTTTCCATTCACCTTCCCATCAAGAGTTCCATGTCATAGAAACCGACGGACATGGCATTTAATTGCTTTGAGGATAGACTAGGGAAGGATGAACATGGAAGCCCTATAGAGGTGGATGGACGAAAGGATAGAGGTGACAAGTTGTAGCCGTCCTCCAAATGAAAGCCACCGGCTCTTCTAAGACGCAATCCATCCGGTGACTTTTCCAATGACAGATTGGCAATCTGATATTGAGAGTCTAGAAGTGATCAGCGGAACACCCAAGTATCTCATCGGGAACTTGCCTTCTCTAAAGCCCATAATGCCGGATATGTCGTGATGGAGGATATTGTCTTTTGAGCTGATGGAAACTTCACTTTTACCTCTGTTTGCGGACAGGCCAGATACCAAACGGAATTCTTCAAGGCATTCCTTGAGGATCGGGATAGCACTGACATCAGCTCAAGAGAAGAGAAGTAAGTCATCTGCAACAGCAAGCATGACAGTTTGGGTCTCCTTGCATTTCCAATGAAACTGAAACTTTTCATCCCGCTTGGCTTTCACTTCAATAATCTCATTCAGAACATCCATAACAAGCACAAATAAGTAAGGAGATATGAGGTCACCTTGTCTAAGACCATTACCTCCTTTAAAGAAACCCACAGCTTCCCCATTAATATTAATGGAGAAAAAGGGGGGTGGTAATACATTGATGAATCCACTCAACCATTTGAGGAGGAAAAGCCATGAGGGTCAACATGTTAATGATGAAGTCCCAGTGGACAGACTCGTATGCTTTCATAAGGTCTATCTTCATAGCACATCTAGGGAGGTCGTGGCCAAGATAATATTTATGTAAAAACTCATGGGCCAAGAGAATATTGTCACTTTTTTTTTTGGTAAGTGATGAAAATGCATTAAAATAAAAAATTACAAGCCTATGTTCTATTCCAAGTGTTTTGCCAACTTGGAGTAGAAACATAGAAGCAAGGGCAACCCTAGAACAGCCCCAAGCGCCATGATACAAATCATGAAAACAAAAACAAAATACAACGGAAATAGACTTCCATCTAAAGCATGAAAACAGGAAAAATAGCCACCAACTTCAGGAGCTACTTCCCATCAGCATCAGCAAGCCTCCAAGAACCAAATTCAGCATTTCCAGCATCAGCATCTATCAGTAGGGCAATTCCAACAACTACTACCCACAACTCAAAGCATTAGCAAATTTTCAAGGCAAAGAACCATCTTTGGATTGCTGCAGCTGCAGTATATATCCAAACAGCACATAGCTATCCCCGACAGCAAGCAAAACAAGCATATTCCATGTAAATCAGCACATCCACCCAAGAAACAGCATGGCCAAACTGCAGCACCACTCCAAACTCCAGCTCTAAACCCGGAGAGATGCCAACTGGAGCCATCTGAAGAGGGATTACACCCCCTGGAACAGCTCCCAGGAAAAGTATATCAGGAACATCAATAAGTCCCAATCCCACCTCAGTTTTGATCCAGTACATCAGCTTTATCAATGGCCAACTCCACAGCATCACCACTGGGCCAAATATTCCCAGCAAGAGTAAGGAGACAGCACATGCACTGCATCACCACACCCACAAAAAAGAAAATGATCAAAGACAGCAGACCACCAAGCCTCCCAGCTGCTTCAACGTTGAGTAGGGCAGCGCCTGTTCCACCACCAGCAAAAAAAAACCAGCAACATAATTGCCAACTCAGCACAGACCAGCAGGAGAAAACAGACACATAGGAGCCTGCATCCTTCCCAGCAATAGCACCCAAAACTCAGAACAGAAGTGTTTGCCATTCATTACAACATGAGGCCAGCAGCAGCAGCCCAACTGCAGCCAATCCACAGGGAACACCAGGAGCAAAAAAAAAAACAGCAAGGCCAGAATTTTGGTCTACTGCAATAGTATCCAGTTTCACAGCATTTTGTTGGAGCCCAGCTGCATTGAACACTGGGTGACAATATCCACTAAAGAAGGTACAATTAGCACTAGCTGAGCAATCAAGGCAGAGCATTCCATGCACATAGGCTCACCATTTTGCCAATTCCAGTGCAAGACCTATTCTAAATAACCAGGAGAAAACCAACAAGTCCTAAACCTCAGACCAAGCCTCACATACACAGATAAATATTCCAGTCAGCAGGAAGCAGCGTTCGTGCCTGAGGAACCCTTAGACTTCAATTTTCGCTGTCTCCTTGACTTGACGTGTTTCCAGGTTCCATCATTCTCCACACTACCACTACCTCCAATCAGCAGCCGTGAATACTTGGATTTATCAAAATTTTTGAGGCCGACCAAAAGATCGTCCAGATCGATATATTGAGAAGATGGAAAGTTTGTTTTAGTTTCCACCATAAAGCATAGAAAATTAAAAATAACCTTCTTTCCATTGGGAGATAAGGAGACAATGTATGGTTGGGAGGATTTAGAAACCACCAACAATCTAAGAGCCTCAAAAGGTGCATCAGAAGAGCTGTTAAGAATCGCCTTGGTCATCGGATAAGAAGATCTGAAGTCCTCCTTAGCCTTACCAGATAGATCGCAAAGACAATTATCCAAAAAAATAAGCACCAAGTTCCTATGTTCCGGCCGAGGGAAAAAATATGATGCAAAATATCTTCAACACTTAGCACCTGCTGAAGGGCATAGAGCAATGGGACAATATCAGTAGCTTCAACTGCCGAGGCCTCCTTTAAATCCCTATCGCCCATAGCCTCCTCAACCTGCCCAGCCTTATCCAGGCAATACTTGCAAGAAAGCCTAGAGATTGAGGCAGGAGTGATATCAAGGTCCTGCGGCCCAAGGAACACAATACAAGATGCCTTTCAAGATTCGTGGTATAGCGACGCCTCAGGCATCAGAAGAACCGAGAATGGCCAGCAAGGCAAGGGGTCATAGCTAATTCATCAACAAAAGTTGAGAAGGGACCAATAAATAATCCCCCCGCCAAGCCGGAGGAGGTAGCATCCAAGACGTAATTAGATCCACATCTTGATGGTCACCGATCCAATCGGATCCAGGTACCACAACCCCTTTTCTGGAGCTGATCAGGTTTACACTCATAGCAATTAAGCTCACCAGAAAATCAGGATCAACTCACTCTCGTGAGACAACACCATCATTCGAGATCAATTCCACGAAAGATACAAGGCAATCGACAACAGGGGATCATTATGCAGCTACCAAGAGAGGGACCAGTATTCGATGGCAGGTCATAGCCTTCAACACCCGGGCCACCTTACCCACAGGAGCAAAATAAGGTGCCTTTGATGAGTCACCAACTGCAAAATCGAATCCTGAGATTTTGGATCAACAGCAGGGGCCGGCAGTGATGGAGCCACTTGGGTGGCCTTAGCTACATCTATACTATGTTTTGCAACCGACATACTGCGCTTTGGCTTCATTGATAAGCCACCGCTACCTCAATCACAGCACCTTCAGACCTTATTCTGATTTTTGATGGAAGTGGATCATCCCTGCCCACTTCAACACAAACCCAGGCAAAATGAACTCGGTTCATTCGACCAGCTGGATGGGCTTGCCAATTCCACTGGAGATCCAGCTAGACCCAAAGGGGTCCAAAATTCAATCGGGATATTGGTGAGAGTGATCCAAATCGGGAAACGTTGTGGGATTCCGTTGAGAGATCCATTCTAGGCAGCCATTGAGAAAGGAAAATAGTTTTCCGTTCGAAGGCCCAGGGACCTTTGGATAAGCACTCATTCATCTTTGCAAGAGATTCAAATCTAAAGAAAAAGAACCCCTTTTCATTTCAAGCAACATGACACAGACTGAACCTAGCCCAAATCTTTCTAACAATGGAGTCCACCACTTTAAGGGGGAGAGATTTGTCAAGGAAGAATCCCATCAACGTAGCCCCCCAGTAAACCCGGTTCTGTTGAATGACTTCAGCAGGAGGAGAGGAAATGCTGACAGCATCTCCATCAAAGGAAAGAGGTGGAAAATACCTCAGAGGAGTCAAAAGATTTACCACATTGTTCATAACAGCTTCGGCCCAAGAGGAGGAGGGGGAAAACTGGGTAAACCCAGCCCGAGGGAGTAGGGTAGCGGACCCAACACATGGAACGGGGAGCTTCGAAATATTACCTGGCAGAGAGCATGAGTTCACCTGAATCCCAGCCGACTCAGCCTCGATCACAGGACCTGTGCTCGTAGATCCAGGAGACTCACTTTGTGCCGCCTCCTTACTCCGAACGGAACACCAAGCGACCGACTGGACGGAGAGCAATCCAATTTCAAGGAGTCCAAGAAAATGGAATCTGGGCCTGGGGACAAAGACAGGGGAACTCTCTGTAATGGAAGGAAGGGATGGATGGCAGGGGAGGTTGAAGAGTCCGAAGGCAAGGCCAAATGGGAAGAAATAGGGAACGAAGGGGGGCCATGGGGTCGGGAAGGGCTCAACCCGGCTCTCACAGAGCAAGCCATGTCAGCATCGTCAGAGAGACGGCGCCCAAACCCTCTTGCGAGGGAACGCAGAAGCAAATTTGAAAATCTCTCAGAGAATATTGTCACTACAGGAATATGAAGCTGAATCTGGATGTTGCTGTTATTTACTGGTGGTGGTGCGGAGCATGCTAGATTATAATTAGACAGGCCTGCTGTTTTTAACTGCTGTAGCCGTGCAGCAGATGCAGTTTATGGGCCGTTTGATGTGGGAGCCAGGAGTTGATTTCCTATCCTATATTTGAGTGGTTTTGTCTCAGCTGCCAGTTTACTGTAAATCAATTATGCTGATGCTATATTTGGTGCATGTTTACATTGGTAGCTGAACATCTTCATCGGTATTGCTGATTTTCAAGCTGAGATTTGAGGCTGATACTATGCATGCTTGTTTTTGAATTGCTGCTTCTCTTCCTCCCCCATCATAAGCTAGCTAACTAGTTCTGCATTTCTACCTCCTGCTAGCTGATGTGATGATGCTGTTGTGTGGAAATAGGCTGCTGATTTTTAGCTGGTTTCCAGCTTTCTCTTAGACCATGTAGCTACATTTGTGGATGACATCTAAGAGGCTCGTGGACTAACTGCTGCCCTGATGGCTGCTGGCCATGTGGTGCTGCAGCAAAATTGTAGTATGGTTTTGCCCACGGTCTAATATGGCAATGGGTGTTTGGGTGTTGCTTTGCCTGTGTTGGTGCTGCTGTATATTCTGCATGGCATATGCCATGCTCATGCAGAAGGCTGGCGATATCCTGATGCAGTCGCCCGAAGGAAAGTGATGATCTGATGCTGGTTCCTGATGATGAAAATGTTGTGTTGTTAAAGTTGGATTCTCAGTTGGCTGGTGCAGTATTGTTGCGGATTACCTGTTGGTTTTCATCCCTGCTGTCTGAGTACTTGCTACTGATAGGTGCCTTTAACCGGTGTGGATCTGTATTGTTCTGCTGGCGCTGAAGTTGGAGAAACTGCTCTAGTTGATTGGGCCTGGTGCTATCCCTTTGCTGATTCTACTGTATTTTCTCTTGACCCGATGGATGTGTGTCCTGGTAAATTGTTGATGAGGCTCTGGATTGCCTAGTAGATTTTTGGTGTGCAATTTTGATCTGCTTCACTTGAGTGATGCTGACTGCAATGATTCCTCCTGGATTCTGTCTGCATTCTCATGCTGAAGCAGGGATCTCTGCTGCCCATGACATTTAGCATGCTATCTATTCTGTGGAGTTGTGTTGCTGAAGTATGATGCTGTTGCCTGCTATGCTTGATGCTGTCGGGTGAGCTGGCCCCCTGCTGAATTCCTAGATTACTGTGTGCTGCATGATGAAGCAAGGTGAATATCTGTCTTGCGAGATGCTATGGTTTGCCGAGATGAAATGATTGCGTAGCTGTTATAGAACCAAGATGCCAAATGGGTGAGGAGGTTACCAAACATGCATAGGTGGCTATTGCCTTAGCCTCCAGATGGCATCTCCATGGTTTTGAGCTGCTGTATGATATAGATCTCGTGTTTGGCTAGCTAAAATTCTCTTGTTCTTATGCCGGTCCCTGTCGGGCTAAAATCTGATAAATCTTGGTGGGCTACTGAAGCTGAGGATTTCCCTTTATTCTGTCTGCAATTTGTGTTTGAGATGTAATCTCTTGTTTTCTTACCATACTAGTGCTGCCGGTTTTGGTTTGTATTGATTCCCTTCCATCAAAGGGTTTCAGGTGTAGGAATTGTTTGTTTTGTAGTTATTTGTTTGATCGGTTTCAGCCCCGTGGTTATGATTTTATTCCTAAGTAGAAAAACACTTGGTTTTAAATTATAGTTTGTAAATTTTTTTTCCTTTTTAATACAATTAACTTACTTACCACAAAAAAAAAAGAATATTGTCACTAATCAGCGCCCAAAGAACAAAAGCCGTTTGACACTTGTTTACAAGATATGGTAAAGTCATCTTAAGACGATTAGTGAGGATCTTCGAAATCGCTTTATAGATGACATTACAGCAGGAAATGGGCAGATAGTCGGACACTAGGTGAGGGGATTACACCTTGGGAATAAGGTTAATTATTGTAGTGTTCAGTTGTTTGAGAAGCTTTCCATGATGGAAGAAATCACGAACAGCTTCACAAATAGACTGACTAACGATATCCCGGAATTTCTTGAAGAACTTTGAAGAAAAACCATTAGGCCCAGGGGCCCTATAGTCACCAATGGAGAAGATAGCCTTTTGGATCTCCGTGTCACTGACAGAGGCAACAAGGAGGCCAATTAAGAAGTCCGGAACTGTATGGAGGATGAAAGGGCGAAGCCGGCCAGCTTCCGTCGAACCATGGGAGCGACTAGAGCCAAGAACCCGTTGGAAATTATCCACAATCAGCTTTTGAACTCCCACAACCCCAATAGAGGGGGTCCCTGACTCATCAAGAAGGGAGACAATCCTATTTCTATTATTGTTTTCATTAACAGTTTTAAAGAAAAATTTGGTGCATTGGTCCCCCCTCTTTAAGCCATTTAATTTTGGCTTTTTGCTGAATGAGGTCTATTTCCTTTGCCACAGCATAGGAGTAGGCGGCATTACGTGTACATTCATCGTGACAGTTCCCTAAGGGAGAAGGAAGCCTAGCTTAGATATCCTCTAAGGCTTGACGAGTACGAGTAACTTCCTCATGAACATCAGCCTCATGAGCAATAAGAGTTTTGAGAGCACTCTTCACCTTTTTCAATTGCGTAATCAAGCGAAACATGGGGTAGCCAGCGGTCTTTTCATTCCAAGGCTCCCTCTCCACATGGTGAAATTTAGGGGACTGAGTGAGGAAGTTATTGAAGTGGAACATCCCCTTCTTTCCAAACGACTTATTTGTAGAAAGTAAGATGCATGGGGAATGGTCCGATAGCCTGGCCAAAGGAAAAAGTGCTTTGGCCAGCCTGAAATGATCGAACCACTGCCCGTTAGCAACAACTCTATCTAACTTCCTAAAGATTCGAATAGAGGGGTCCCTGCCGTCATTCCAAGTGTAGTGCGTACCTTCATGGCAGACGTCCTCAAGATCACAATCCCTAAGACGTTTGTCAAGGTCCATAGAACTTTTGGAATGCCAGGTACCTCCAAGGGCCTCCGATGGTGATCTGATAGCATTAAAGTCGCCAAGCATGGCCCAAGGGAGATCACAGGAGGGGCCGGTGTTTTTACGAAGGCTCTCCCAGAGGGAACTACGCAAAGCTTCCGAGTTAACACCATAAATGAAGGACAAAAGGCAGCAAAAATTATTCTCAAGTACCAAGACGTTGGTGTGTATAACCTGATCCTCCTTTGAGAGAATTTTCACCACCACCGTGAGGGGGTTCTAGCCCATCCAAATTCTCCCGTGGGAGGAGTTCGAGTAATTCACGGACCACTCCCAGTGAGACCTAATCCTAGCAGAGACGGAAGCAGAGTTCCGTTCGGCAACTTTAGTTTAAACTAGCCCAACTATTCCACAGCCGTGGGAGCTAATGAGGTTGCTAACTTCATGGGCTTTAACTTTCACATTAAGTCCCCTCACATTCCAACAGGCGATGTTAATCATTGGATGGGGAAGATCGGGGAGAAGTTCTTTTAGGCCTTAGGGATTTCTTGTGGTTTTTTCAGGTTTTTCGTCCCCTATTTTTGTCAAGTTTGGCAAATCCAGAAGCAGTATCTAATAGTGGTGAAGAGGGAGACCTATCATAGGGTGGAGGAGGCCTGGGGGGTTGGGAGGGGACGTATCTGTGAGGACACAGGTGGAGGCGGGAACGTCTTTTTCAGGAAAAGCACACGGGTCTCCAGGTGCAACAGTGCAGGGAAGGGCCTCAATCAGAATAGAGCAGTTCGGCTCATGCTGAGCAACATCCATGGGACAGATGGGGTCAGCAGTTGGATTGCGTAGCAGCTGGACTTTAGAACCAGGAAGACTCTTAGAGGAATCGCCTTTACTTAAAAGCCTTTCTACAACACAACTAGTGTGATCTTCTAGCCTAGGCCATGGGCCTATGCATGCATCATCCCCTTTGGGATTTACATATTCAAGTGCGGCAGGGGAATAAACCTCGGGTTGTGTCATCCTACCGTTTGGCTCATCAAGCTATGCGCTGATCTCATCGAGCCTACCAAAAAGGCTCTCAAGGGCGTTAAAAGAAGTAGAGGTGGGGATTAACTTAGGACCAAGCTCGCCGCTTTCCGACAACGCGTCGCCCGACAAAGGATTTCTAAATTTCAATCCGAACTCATCTCGCTGCCCGCCCCGGCTGCGCGGCGCTAACGCCGCCATGGCCGGCCTCTTAGGGTTCGCCTTGCTCCAGCTGACCCCGATTTCCCGCTCTTCCAATCCAATCTCCCTCCCTCCTCGGCCGTTGAAACCGTATGGTGCGCAAGACTTCCGCCGTTGCGAGATAAAGCTCTGCCCCCTAGCTGGCCCCGATGCCATTAGGATGGTTGAGGGAGTGGAGTCCGCACTGTGATCTCATCGTCGCCTCGATTCTGGTGCTCTTGGTCGCGCTTGTCGGCCCGCCTCGCAACATCTCCCCGTGGCCAAGGTACCTTCCAAACTGCTCCTAATGCTGGCCCGTCTTCGAACCCTCGCCTCGGCTCATGGCTCTACAAAATCTCGGGCTCAAATCGTCAGGACCAGTGGTCCCCGATCTTTTGCCCCACTTAAATACTTTCCTCCCTCGGTCCATGGTCGACGCCACAACCCTTCATCACCTCCCGATGAGGTTGTGAAGCAATGTTCGAAATTTGGGGCTCAACTTTGGTGGGTTTTTTCCTAGCAATCCTCCCCACTCTTCGGCGGTCGGTGGGCACGCCCGTAGAATTTGGGCTAGGTTTGGGTTGAGGCACGATGCTTTCAATGGTAAGGGTCTGTTTTTCTTTCAATTTGACTCTGTTTTTACATCGGGAGAACTACTTGGCAAGAGGATCATGGACCTTCAAAAAGTCGCCTATCCTCCTTAAGAGATGGTCTCCTGGATTGAGCTTGGATTCGATTCTTTCATGTCTCGCCCTCGTGTGGATTTCTCTAACAAATGTCCCTATTGAGTTCGACTCCGATGGGCTTAAGTTGATAGCCGCAGGATTGGAAAACCAATCCCGTGTGATCCCCAACCGCCTATGCATCGGGTGCATGTGGCGAGGGTCTCAGATTGAGCTGAAACTTGATGATCCTCGACCAAAGAAAATCAGATCATGTCGCTTGCTGATGCATCTTCAAAGGTGGTTGAAATTGATGTTGAGTATCACTCAAAGCCTAAGTAGCTAATATAAAGAGGCCAAATGTCCCGCCAAGGCTCCTGGCTCCCGATGCCGATGGGGTTAATCCTATACTTCCCGATGCCGGACTCCCCACAGTAGTAAGGTCGAGAATTCTCTCGATCTTGGCAAGGCCATTGGGCTCTCTACGATGTCTTGCTCGTCAGGATGAATCCTCGCAAGTGAGGATTTGGTCTCTTCACGGCCCCCCAGCTCTTCCTCAAGTTGGTCCCGCTAAGGCAAAAGCTCGGTTGAAGTGCTCTTATGTTGGGGCCTCCCAATTATCAGCCTCAACTGGAGGGCTCTAATCAAGCCGTCCCTACCGGGAATGGTGGCTCGGATTCAAGCACTTGGAAACTTGTGATGAGGACCCTCTAGAGCCGATTGTCCTAATTTCCAATCGCTTATAAATGAGTCTCGATGCTGGCCCACTTCCTTGGCACTTGCGCTCCCCGACAGGTAACTGCTTCGGTGGCCAGTGCTCCCGGAGATAGTTGTGAGGTGGCTTTAGATGTGAACTATGAACCCCTCTCTGAGAGTGATGTCCACTCATCGGGTGGGAAATGCTGATTTGGGGTTGACTCAAATTCCGCTTCCTTCTCCGGACATTGACTCGAATCTCGCACGGATTGGAGGGTCATTGGGAGGCTGTTGCTTTAGATGGCTATGTCAGCTGAGGACAGGCTCACCTCGCCCACCGCTGAGCCATCTGATCCTCCCGGCAGCTCTCCATCTCTCGATGAGGTTTGATTGCTCTGCTGAGGGGCACATTTTGACCATCCCTCGGTTTGGGGGAATGTGGCGCGGATCTCAAGAGCTATCGCCTTCAGCTTTCTTACAGCAGCCTCTATGCCCGATGTTGTTGATGAAAGCGTTGTGGTGGTTTGATTACGAATTTGTCACCGAAATTGATCCGAAATTACTCCGATTCTATCGCGAGGATTGCCCGTAAATATGGATTGGAGTCTAATTTCCGGTCGGGCTTCTCCTCGCCTTTTTGATCACTTGATGAAAATCATCCCATTATGTCATCTGGAGGGTTTGTGGATGTGGTTCCAAATCCTCCCATTGTAAATCGACTCCTTGTTTGGAGGATGTGGTTCCCGATGAGAAGGATCCGTTGTACTTGGCTTTTCAAAGAATCATGGTCTCGTATGGTTCTCGCCAACTATTCCAAGTCACCCTTTGCGAGCATACGAATCTTGTTAAGGCCTTCCCGACAAGTGTTGGTAGGATGTTACCGTTGAAAACTTTAGTAAATTCCGCTCTGTCTTCCCGTATGTGGCCGAAAATGGGTTTCCCAATGAAGCCTATTTGTTGGCATTCCAATTAGTTTTCACGGTTGATTCCTCTAAATCCCATAGTGCCTCCTTCTCTCCAATAGAGGAGCAGTTGTTTTGGATTCCTGTCTTCCTTGCTGAATTCTACCTTAAAGTGGGCGGATCCCCTGAATGGTAATCGGTGTGATTTTTTAGATGGGCTACACTACATTGCTCTTAAGACCTCGAATGAAGCAACCCGGCGTCGAACAAGCTCGGGAGACGGCGTAAAAAAACCGGACCTCTCATGCATAATCCTGCATATGCCGAATTTCGGGGTAGTTATCACGCTTTTCTGTCCTATAGTGGTATTGTGTACTTTGCTGATGATGCTGAATCTAATTGGTGGATTGCGGCTAATGCCGTGATGACCTTCATGGCTAATGCCCGCTTTCGAGGCCGCAAATGCCGGAGGCCTATCTCGGCCTCGTTTTGGTGTGCTTTTATGCACTTAATATTGCTTCGCTCATGCCGTTGGGAGCCGACGTTGTCTTTGGTATACTTGGAGACTTGGTGGGAGCCATTGTCAAGTGGTCCGTGTTGGATTGAAGCTGATCTCGGAGCGCATTTATGCTCATAATACCGGGCCGAAAGTGGGAGGCATATATTGGTGTAGCCGGGTATTTGTGAGAAGTAGCTATGGCTTCAATTGGATTTCCACCGCTTATTATTTCTAAGTTGTTGAAGAGTAGCTTCGGTGAAGGAGCCTTGACTGCAAAGTGAGGAGTCACGACTTTGTCTTGCAACGTCTTGGTGATGGCTGAGTTGTTGATGATGAGGTGTTGCGTGGGTCAGTGATGCATGTGTTTGTTTGGAGAATTGCGCCATGTTTGTAATCTTCGAAGGACGGGCGCCCTCTCTTCGTTGTTCTACTCTCTCCAAGCACTCCTGAATTGTACCGAAGTCAGCTGCCATTTGTCACGTCTTTGCTGGTTTTGCTGGTTTTGGCACGCTGTTCGATGCCGTGCCAGGTGTGGCGCCGATTTTGTCATTTTGATTATGTTGGAAACGCCTTTTTCATGGTAGACGTTGTCCTACTTGAGGCCTTTGGGGTTCTCTGGCCATTGCCGACCGCCGGGTATGCCCTAGCATTTTAGTAGTATTTTTCTATTTTTATCAAGCTTCTCCGCACGTTATCCTCCTAGAGGGTTTTTTGTTTGATTAAGAACTGCTCGGGGAATGCCCTAGCATGTTATGCATTATCTCCAAGTCAAAATACTTGGTTTTAATGTATAGGTTATGTAATTTATTTTCTCCCATGAATCCAAAATACTTACTTACCAAAAAAAAAAAGGGGATTAACTTAGGACCAGGAACGTCCATTAGAGGTGTAGGCTTAGTAGGGGACTTTTGACAATTCTAAGACTTAGAAGGAGTGGTTGGGATCCTACCAAGGTAGGGATGAAAATTATTTCTTCGAAAGATCAAAGTTATTCACACCAAGTCCCGGCTCGAGGAAAATTTTTGTTGTATTATATCATTTATTTATGGTGCAAACTCGTAAAGTCTCCGCAGCGGCCTCGGGAGAGCCTTAGACAGTGGCTTCCTCCTTGGGTGATCTTCCCTAGGCCATCTTTGGGGGATTTCAATGCTATTTGGTCTCCGTCTGAGGCACTTGGTGGTGTTTGGCACCAAAAAGTTCATTCGAACTTGACAAATGCCTTCAAGATTGTGATCTTGAGGATCTGTGCCACGATGGCATGCATTATACATGGAATGATGGGCGGGACCCTACAAATCGGATTTTCATGAAGCTAGATAGAGTTGTGGCAAATGGGCAGTGGATGGATCACTTCAGAAGGGCCAAAGCAACTTTCCCACCCCCCAGACTGTCTGATCATTCTCCATGCATTCTTTTTCCGTCAGATGATCAACCTCGAAATCTTGGGATGTTCCGTTTTAATAATTTTCTCACCAAATCCCCAAGATTTCACCAAGTGGTAAAAGATGCCTGGGTTGATGTTGTGAGAGGTACCCCTATGTTCCGTCTGGTGTCAAAACTCAAAAGCACAAAGTATGTACTGAAAGCTCTAAATTTTCAGGAAGGTGATGTCCATGATGAAGTCTTGCGGACTAGGAAAAAATTGGAGGAAATTCAGGGTCAACTCCCTTCACCACTTGAGTGTTCCAATGTGGAATCTTCATGTAGGGTGGGTTATCACGATGCCATGGCAAAGGAAGCTGAATTCTTTCAACAAAAAGCTAAGACCAGATGGCTTAAAGAGGGAGACCGGTGCACAAAATTCTTCTTCAAGACCATAAATGGTAACAATAACCGGAAAAGAATTATCTCACTGCTTGATGAGACTGGGAACCCGACTGTTGGGACTGAGGCTGTTCATAAATTGGTTGTCGATCATTTCAAGAAGGCACTTGGGTCCGGTCGTACGGGTAGCCGAATTGATGCATCACGGATTAGGCCTTAATCCATCATACTGTTCCGGATTATCTAACTGGCCCACTCATTGGCCCTGTTACTAAGGAGGAGATTCGAAAAGCGATATTCACGATTGGTGATGATAGAGCCCCTGGGCCGGATGGTTTCTCTTCAAAATTCTTTAAGGCTTCATGGGAGGTTGTAGGTCAATCTGTTTGTGAAGCCATCTGTGATTTTTTCAACGACGGATAACTTCTCAAACAATTGAATACAACTATTATTAGTCTTATCCCGAAGGTGCAGTCCCCGATAACCGTTTCTGACTACTGACCAATATCATGCTGTAATGTCATCTACAAAACCATCTCAAAGATCATTGCAAACCGGCTAAAGATGACATTACCATATCTTGTTGGAAAATGCCAAACGGCTTTTGTTGCTGGTCGCCAAATTAGTGACAATATTCTTCTCGCTCAGAACTTCTACATAAGTATCACCTCTGACATGATCCTCCTGTGTACTTTGAAAATCGATCCGATGAAAGCATATGACTCGTTTCACCGGGACTTCATTATCTCTATGCTGTCCCTTATGAAATTTCTCCTCAAATGGTAGAATGGATTAGGCAATGCATTACCATCCCTTCGTACACTATGAACATCAATGGAGAAGCAATCGGGTTTTTCAAGGGGGAAAGGCTCATGCCAAGGTGATCCTATCTCGCCATATTTATTTGTACTTGTAATGGAGGTGCTAAATGGAATCATTGAAGTGAAGGCTAGAAGGAATGATCAATTCAAATTTCATTGAAATGCATAGAGACTCAAACAATCATGCTTTGCATTTCACAGAGACCTTCTTCTTTTCTCATGCCGATATTACCTCTATTTGATTCTTAAAGAATGTCTTGAGGAGTTCCAATGGCTCTCGACTTACTCTCTGCAAATAGGAATAAAAGTGAGATATTTATCTCGTGCAAAGGACTGTTCTATCCATCATGATATTGTTGGTCTTTTGGCTTCAAGATGGGTAGTCTTCCACCCGTTATTTGGGGGTGCCTTTGATCACCACTAGGCTCTCTTCCAAGGACTCAGACTTCTCTTATAGATCGCATTGCTTGATTCAATCTCGGAAGAATAGGTGGCTATCATTTGGGGGTCGTTTGCAACTTGTTGCATCTATTCTATCCTCCATTCATCTCTACTGGGCCTCAATTTTCATCTTGCCCAAATCCATTCTCAAATCGATTGAATGTATCATTCGTCGGTTCCTCTGGTCTGGATCTTCCGAAGGAAAGTTTACTGCAAAGGTCGCAAGGGATGAAGTGTGCTACCCTAAGAGTGAGGGTGTGGGACTTAGAAACCTACGGGACCTCAATAAAGCTCTCATATGCAAACTCCTGTGGCGGCTCATCTCTAAAGATCCTGAGTCGGTCCGGGTCTCTTTGATTCATAAAAACAGGATAAGAGACCGCTGTATTTGGACTATTAAAGTCCCGGAGTCAACACTTTTTTTTTTTTTGGTAAGCAAGTATTTTGGATTCATGGGAGAAAAATAGTACAAAAATAAAGTTTTATCTCCAAGTATTTTGACTTGGAGAAAAAACAAGAGACGCTAGGGCATACCCCGAGCGGACAGTACATCTTAATATACAAATGGCCTCTAGGGGGACACTGTTTACCAAGAACGACAAAAATAACAATTCCATCAAAGACAGAACAAAACACATTATACATGACACACATAATTCATACAGGGGCACCACATGGCCCGACATCGTGTGCTCCAAAGACCAGTCCAGACGCACCATCTTCAGCTCCAATGCCGGGCAAAGTAAACCCGCATCGATGCATATTCAAGGGATTCCCATCCGCCCCATCATGGGCTTCACCCAAAGACATCATCTCACAACAGTATAATAAAGCAGATCAATGAATTGCACATTTCTGTGATGCAACAACATTAACCGATTCCACAACCATCGGAAGACCCATTTACTCCCAAAACCAATCCACAAAGAAACGGTCGTGGAATCAACATCAGCGAAAGATGGTGATCCGCCCCATTATTGCTCTTGCACACCCATCGCCCACACAAAAGGCGTCAACAGACACAAACATCGTGATCAAAATTCCATCAGCCTCCCACGCGCAGGTGGATCAACCTCAAATTGCCTCCATGCGGAGAGGAGGACATCACACACAACAAAGATCAACAGAGGGCTCTTCAAGATATGCGGTTATTGCGCTTATTGCACTCCAAGATAGCAGTTAATAACAACAACGCCACCATCACAACCGACAACACATCCCAACACCTTCGCAACAAACCTCCACTACTCAATAACAAGGCAAAGATGCAGCCGCCATTAAGCCATGTTGCAAAAGCAACACCAAGACAGATTGATCATTTAGACCATCAGAAACAAGACAGCTTGACACCATTCAGCTGTCCAAACAAGACCTCATGTGATTATCAAAGCATCGTGACCATATTCCAAAGGAAAATCAGCATTTCCTCGGATCTTCCAAGCCAATTGGTTAACAACCCAAATGCCACCGAACAAGAAGCCTTCAAACGCACGTCGTGCTACGCCTCACATCACCCTGTCCCTCATATGCCAAATTTACACCCCACCTTCAGGCGATGTACTTCCTTCAAGGAGTAGCAAACAACTTCATGCATTGCAAAATTCACGAGCGCCCTTTAGGAGCATATTGAAAGGTAGTAGCCTCTACTAGAATGTCAACTACAATTGTAGTTACATCCGTATCAAAACTAATTTCTTGCTAGAGCACCAAGCCCACTGGATAGCAAGATCACACCGTCAAAAGACAAAGGCTCCGTAGAGAGGGTACACATACACGATCAAGAATAGCTTACCACAACAAAACCCTCTCGTAAAACTCAAAGGCACACAGCCCTCATAATTCAATCCCAAAATCATGCCAAAAGAGAGCCTGCAATCGCATGACAGAATGGTCCTGAATGCAAGACTGAGACAAAAGAAAACCCGAAGAAGAGGTTTTAGGATCCGCAGGCACCCCTGGATTTCCGAGAGCCGATTTTTTTCTTTTTCCTTGTTTTAGAAATCTTCCAATCAGATTCATTACCCTGCAATTCATCAATCCAAGGAGAATTCGAGGAGTATTTCAAAGAAATCTGCTTGATTGAGTTAGGGGTAAGCATATACTCATCCAAGTCCAAGTGGTGATGGCTCCGGGAGTCGGGTGAGTTAGGAGCCAAGTCTGAACTCAGAGTATCGAGGGAATCCTCCAAACTACCGGATACATCCAAAGGGCACTCTTGGTACCCACTATCATGAGGAGAGGTTGAAGGAACCAGAACCGCCTGGTCCGGATAAGGGGGTCTGATTACGGGGACTCGGCAAATGAAGGTCCGTAAAGCCCCAATTGGTGGATAACTAACGCAACATTCACTACAACCACCAACAAAGATCATGATGAGGGGAGGCAGGCATCATCACCTGAGAACAAGGGAATTTATCGATTTACCATCGGCGCCGATTGAGGCACGAGATAATTGGTCATCGATTCCACATTAGGACACGACCATTTGCATCGAAGAAGCGGCAGTCTTTACAATGTCACTTTGGACAGAACACCGGGGGCAGATACAACACTAGTGTTATGGTGCCCAACACTATCGAAGAATTCAAAGGCTTAGAAGAACCAGAGAGTTTATCGACCTTCTTGGACAAACAAATTGCTTCCAAATGGCCAATCTGGTTGCAACGAGCACACCGAGTGGGCTTCCCCTATAAACCACCTTCACCATCGTAATTACTTCGAGACTCGGGACAAGCTTGAACCGCAATGGAATCGGGAAACGGTCCATCCACACCAACCTCCACACAAATCCTCGCAAATGAGAGGTTTTCCATACGACTAGTCCTGGGATCGATCCAGTGGGCTGCCGATCACACTGCCACCCAAAGACCTGAGACCACCGTAGTCCACAATTCGAGTGGAATGTTTGGCAACTCGATCCAGATTGGGAAAATGCTTGTGCTCCTCTCTTGACAGCCCCATTCCGGGCGACCAACGCTTAAGGAATATAGCCTTACCGAGAATGTCCAAGGTCCTACGCACAAGCATTTCGACAAAGAATCTCTTCGGATGGGAACCAAAAGAAGAAAAACCTCCATCGCTTCAAAGAATCTGCTTGAGACCGAAGCGTGCCCATAATTTCAAGGCAACGGTCTTGACAAATGGAAATGAGGAGGTGAGTTTAGGAAGTATCCGCCAAGGTGTGACCCCAAAGGGAATTACCTTGCTCAATGACTTCGTGGGTGGAGACAGAGCACCGTCGGAGGACTTAGATTCATGGGGAGGGAAGAACTTCAACTCGAAGCTTTGCCAGAGCCATCCTTCTCGACAATATCAACCTGTGAGTGGGAATGAGCAACATCGTTAACGGTGAGTCAACAGCAAGCTTCGGGTTCAAATGGGTTTCGTGAATAGGGGACGTATTTTGAGGCGGGTCGAGATGGGAATCGAGCAGACGGGACGACGACGTTCGGTGGGGGAGGAAGGAGGGGAGATGGATGGGGAGAGGCGCCGGGAGGAGGATTAGGGATTCGGCCATGGCCGACGAGCACCGGAGTCAACACCGTGGAGTTGGAGGAAGATTATGAAACTTCGCCCATTCATGCGCTCTCACTCCATCCATACCATTGGTGATGGATCTGATACTTTTCTATGGCATGAAAATTGGCACCCGTTGGGGCCACTGAGTATGGTTAGTTCTGACCGTACTCCTTTGGTCTCGGGGCTGCCATGGGATGCTAAAGTTCATATGATTATCAGAAACAACCAATGGGTATGGCCAAATCCACATGATCATGAAATCTCTTGTCTTGTGGAGAAAATGCCTACTTATCCTCCCAACACCAATAGATCTGACTCAGTGAGCTGAGATGACAATGCTGATGGAAAGTTTTCATCTAAATCTGCTTACTTTCTTATCCATCCTCACAAGCCGACGTTGACTTGGACTAATCTAGTTTGGGGTCCCTTCCATATTCTTGCTCATGCCTTCACACTCTGGTTGGCCATTAAAGGTAGACTAAGTACCAATGATCGCATCCATGGGGTTCCCAATCTCTCTTCTAAATGCATCCTTTGTGACTAACATGAAAATCACGAACATCTCTTCTTTTCCCTGTTCATTCTCTAAAGATCTTTGGTCTCGTATCCAAAGGAAAGCGGGCATTCAAAGTGGCCCTACCCGATTGGGAACAAAACATTGATTGGGCGGCCCGAAAATGGAAGGGAAAGAATTTTATGGCTCGATCTAAAAGGATTACTCTTGCAAACACGGTTTATTTCATCTGGAAGGAGCGTAACAAGCGAATTTTTCAAGAATCTGCCCCACAAGATATTCCACAGATTTTTTCGACGATTATCAATGCAGCTCGAGATAAATTGAAGACAACATTAAAAAATGACAAACACACCCTGAGAATGTATCTGATGCGTTGGAATTTATAAAAAAAAAATCCTTGTATCGGGATTGGTTGTTCTCCAGTCCAAAAAAAAAAAAAACCATCGTGTCGGGATTGGTTGTTCTCATGTTGATACTTTCCCGTGTTCTAGTCAAAGAGAGAGAAAGAAAAGAGAGAAAAAAAAGGAAAAATTCTTGTTTTCAGGATTGACTGTTCCCAAGATTCGCATCGTATACTTGAGAAGCCAGAGTGACACTATGAAGCCGGAGTGATTTTTTTCTCACCTAATGGACGGAGTGGACTACGTTTGTTGAGGCCGGAATGGTTTTCTTTGAAGCCGGAGTGCCTCTGCACTCTTAAAGGCAGAGTGAATTGCGTGTTTTCGAGGCCGGAGTGGCATTTTGGAGCCGGAGGACGGAGTGATATTTTGAAGCCGGAGTAGATAGCGTGCGCTGAGGCCGAAGTGGCATTTTTGAAGCCGGAGAATGCAGTGGCATTTTTGAATCCGAGTAGATAGCTGCTACTGACCGAGTGGCATTTTGAAGGCGCTGTGACTTTTGAGGCCGAGAGGGATTTTCAAAACCGGAGTGCTATGTTGAGTTCAGAGTGGCACTTTGAAGACGGAGTGCCTTTTGTACTTTTCCTTTAATGCATTTAATCGAAAAAAAAAATTCCTATTTTTAGGATTGGTTGTTCCCAAGGTTTGCATCGTATACTTGAGAAGCCGGAGTGATTTTTTGTTCACTTAATGGACGGAGTGGACTACGTGTGTTGAGGCCGGATTGGTTTTCTTCGAAGCCGGAGTGCCTCTGCACTCTTAAAGGCGGAGTAAATTGCGTGTTTTCGAGGCCGTAGTGGCATTTTGAAGCCGGAGGACAGAGTGACATTTTGAAGACAGAGTAGATAGCGTGCGCTGAGGCCAGAGTGGCATTTTGAAGCCGGAGGACGGAGTGGATTTTTGAAGCCGGAGTAGATAGCTTGCACTGAGGCCGGAGTGGCATTTTGAAGGTGGTGTGACTTTTGAGGCCAGAGTGGATTTTCAAAACCGGAGTGCCATGTTGAGTTCGGAGTGGCATTTTGAAGATGGAGTGCCTTTTTTACTTTTCCTTAAATGCATTTAATTGAAAAAAAATATATTTATAAAAAAACCCTTGATTTCGGGTTTGGCTATTCTCACTTTGTTATTTCCCCTTGTTCAAATCCTTTATGGTCTTGACCTCATGCTGTATTGTTCTGATCTTAAGACCTTATTGTTTTTTTTCATGGTCTTCTTTTCAAAAAAAAAAAAAAAGTCTTTTTCTTTCTTGCAGGACACGTTTCCATGGGAGTGGACCAATCCAGTCGATAGTTACTGATGCTACCTTGAGCAGGCGTTCCCATGGTTTGTAATAGACGACAAATGAAGACATTGTGTATTTACGAAGCTGCTTGATGCATCAATGAACTTGCCTATCCAATATACACACTGATGGATGATGAACATGTGATTTGCTAAATGTCTCTGGTTCCCTTTTCTTCGTGTATGCATATTTCTGATTGACAAGACGAGTTCCTTCAGCTAAAGAGATCTGCGACGGTTTAGTTCTTCGTAACCTAGATGAGATTTTCTAATCTATTTTTTTATACGTTTTCATGAATTGATCTATGGTAGTGCTCAGGGTATGCCCTAGCGTGTTGTTCCACCTTTAAGTTGGCAAAACACTTGGAGGTAGAATATCGTTTTGTAAATTTTTTTTAATTTAATCTCATCTTACTTACCAAAAAAAAAGGGTTGGGGGCTTGCCGGTGATCTGCTTGTAGCCCTATACACCCTCGAAGGTTTATTTGGGGGAACCGACGCTCCTTTCTTATCAGAGGGATTGCGCCTCGTAGGCTTCCATTGATATTCGAATTTAATATGAAAGAGTTGGCAATCAGCATGCATGTCAGAGCAGTCGGACCAAATTTTCACATGATCTGGTAGGGAGGCATCAGCTCCAACTTCAACACAGACCCGAGCATATCCCACCCGTTCTAGTCTTTTTGTGACAGGGTCTAATTGCATAGGCTTCCCCACAACGCTAGCTATCTAGCTCAATCCAAGAGGGGTCCAAAATTCTTTTTTTTGGTAAGTAAGTAAATTGCATTAAATTTAAAAGAAAATTACAACTTTATGCTAACTCAAAGTGTTTTGCCAACTTGAAATTAGAGCAAAAATCAAGGGGAGTACCCCAGCATACATGAATAAGTCCAGATCTGAGACCAGGACCCTTGATATGACAAATTAAAAAATACATCCGAAAAAACATCAGATCAACGAAGATCATAATCCACCAAATAGAAGACACAAATTTAGCCTTCTAATGGCGGCAAAGACCACGACAACCGCCTCCCACAGCCAAGCAGTGCCTGGGCTGATGGCTAAACATCGGCTTTCGAGCTTGATGAAGTCTTGGAGTTCTTAAAGGCAGCTTTACACTTTCTCCTTGACTTAGCTTGAATCTAGGTTCCCTCTTGCACCATACAATCAAGATTGTGAAACTCCTCATTAGCGCAACGGACATTCAGTCATTGAGAACGGATTGAGTTATCAAAAAGCTGGAGGCCCGCCACTAATTCATCCAGATCGCTATATTGACCGGATGGAAAAGCAGTATTCCATTTCAGTAGGAAACAAAGAAAGCAAAAAATAGGCTGCTTCCTATCAGAAGATAAGGAGGAAATGAATGGTTTAGAAGATGAGGCAACCACCAACAAACGGAGGGCTCCAAAATAAGCACCCGAGGAGCTGTTTAGATTATCCTTCTCCAACGAGTAGGATGATTTGAACTTTTCCTTTGTCAATTCAGTCACATTGCTCCAACAAAATTCTAAGAAAGGGGTCCAAAATTCTACAGGCACACCGGACATTGTGATCCAAAGGGGGAAAGATTTATGCTCCTCCTTGGACAAAACCATCCCCGGTTTCCATTTCTTTAGGAAAAGGGGATGTCCCGTAAATGTCCATGGACCACTGGCAAGGCAATTATCAAGCATTTTACTGGAGGAAAACCGAAATAAATAAAAGCCCATTTCATTTCCTGGCACATGTTGGAGCTTAAATCGAGCCCATATTTTCCTAGCAATATGATTAACAACATGATAATGCATGGGATTCCAAAAGAAGTATCCAACAAAGGTAATCCCCCACATATCCTCCCCCTGTTGGATAACTTTAAATGGGGGAGATAGGATCACGTTCTCCCCATCCGTCACATTTGGAGGAAAGAATTTAGAGATGGCTTACCACCAAAGAGATTCTGTTGCACCACTGAGGACCCGGAGGCACCAGGAAAGCTATCGGCAGGATCTAAAGGAGGCATGGAGGCTGACTTGCCTATAGTAGCATCGTCTGAATCATTCTGAGCAGCATGGTGTAACCGCACCTCTTGACTAGTGTTTAGAGGGATGGCCAATGGTTCAATTGAGAGTTTAGAGCCAGAGACAACCAATGTGCCCAGGTTTTCAGAGTGACGAGCACCTATCGGGAATCGACTCCATCTTGAGAAATTTGGGAGACCCCAATACACAAATCCTCCGGCAAGGATTCAGAGCTCGGCAATTTAGTCTCTGATGCTCCAACCGCTAAAGAAAGAGCATTCAGATTTGGGTGGGTACATTGAACAGGAGACCCTGTCACAAAGCTAACTACATCGTAACCCCACGAGGGTGGCGACGGAGGATGGATGACTGAAATGAATCAATCCATTCCAACCAGCGATTTGAAATGGGTCGAGCATACTTACCAAAAAAAAAAAGAAATGGGTCGAGCAAACGGGAGGGAGAGGCCCCAGATGGGGCCCATCATGTCCAGGACAATTCCTTGTGTGATCTGGATCAGATCGATGGGTCTCCAGTTGGGGCTCATTCTGTTGTGGATTGCTTGGCAAAAGGGTTCATTGATTCAACTCCTGGCTCAATCGCGGGGCTCTCCCGCAAGTACTCCCTGGACGATTCAGCCCATGTAGTGCCTAGCACTGTGAACCTGGGGGGTTCACTGGAGGCGCCAGCAGGGCGTAGCCTTTCGGGATGATCGATACCTAACCCCGCCCCAATGGCTGGGTTAGTCATGTTTGTGGAAGCCAAGACAACTGCTGGGCGCATCCAATGCATCGAGCTCTCCGGCGAGTCTGGACTCAAAGACTCTCGACAACTCCTACTGCTTTCCCCTCCCGAGCACAAGAACCTTGTGCTCGATTTCCGAATTGACTATTGGCGCGATGTAAGCGTAGAGACCAAGTGTAAGTTCAACTCATCATTTTTGTTGGCTGAGGAAGATCAGGGCTTTTCCACCGGTGCTTATTTGGCTGCTTTCTGATTTTTAGTGGCGGCTGACACTTCTCTAAAAAATCTGCTTTCAGATTTTTAGTGTGCCTAAAAAATCTGCAGGATCAGAATAAAGCCCTCATATGTAAGCTCCTGTGGAGGATCATCTTTAAGGATCCTGAGTCAGTCTGGTCCTCTTGAATTCATAAAAACAGAATAAGAGATCGCTGTATTTGGACCATAAAAGTTCCGAAGTCAACCTTATGGAGTTGGAGGAAGATTATGAAGCATTGCCCATTTATGCGCTCTCATTCCATCCATACCATTGGTGATGGTGCTGATACCTTTCTGTGGCATGACAATTGGCACTCGATGGGGCCACTGAGTATTGTTAGTTTTTTGACAGTGGTAGCAAATTCGTGCGGAGAGAGAAGCTCCCACTTCTCTCTAGAAATTCAAATTCGTGCGGCCTTTGGAGTGCATGTTCTCTGGCCGGGCGCCAGTCATGGCAGTTCCTGGGCCGGCCCGGTCAGGGCCCCCCTGGGGCCTCACCCTTCTCTCCTTCCCCCTCTCCTCCTTCGACGCCCTCCGTCACAAAATCGGGCGGTGGCGAGCTCCGTCTCTTCCCCGAAGTCAAGAAAATGGCGATGCTCATCGACTCCGCGCCCGATGCTTCATTCCCGGCTTGTTCGAAACCTAAGGAACTCCGTTCCGATGGCGTGCGTGCGGTGATTCTCCTCTTCCTTGGAACGAGGATATCCAGCTGGATTTTGGCTTTGGGCTGGTATGTGACTTACCTTACTACCCCCTCAAAACCCCAATAGTGACCCGATACCCATCTCTCCACCTCCTAATGTGGTTAATCGGGGCCCACGATTTCGGGGGAGCCTAACTCGTGGGGCATTTCCCGGACTCCCACCCTCATTTCCTAATGGTAAAGCTATTGTCGAAAAACTTTGGACCTGATTCGGCATCAAACATATAGCCGAAATGACGCCGTTCCTTCCTTTTCTTCGTTTCTCATCTCGCACGATGATGGACAAATGCCTTCACGCTGACCTCGGGTGTTTTTTAGGAAACCTATCTTTCTTAGACGGTGGACACCGGAATGGTGTTGTCTAAGGCGAGCATATGCGATTTCCTATCCGGATTAAGGTGAGCAACATTCCGATTCACCTCGACTCAAGTTGGGCTTAGTTGGATTGCGAGCTCCATTGGCGTCCTTTGCGACTTCGATCCTTAACTGCCAAATTGGAAAATCTCTCATTTGCAAAAATTTGCGTGGAGGTTGGAGTTGATGGCCCTTTCCCAGTTGCATTGCCATCAATCCCGATCCTGATTCCGATTCTATATTGAAGGTGAATGTGGAATATATGTGGAAACCGACTCGGTGTGACAATTGCCATCTTTTTGGCCATGATGCTGCTAAATGTCGGGCTAAGAAGGCCAGGGTACAGCCAAACTCTCCCAAGTCTGGCCCTTCAGATCCTAGGTCATCCCCTATTGACCGTGCTGCCTCTGACGTAAGTGTTCATGGGAGCCTGGAGATGGTGTCTGATATTCCAATGTCTGAGGTTGTCGCCTCTGCTCCTTCTTCTGTGGTGGCCGGTGACTGCCAATCAGCTCTATTATTTGTTGACCCTGAAAGCAATTTTGCTGAATCTAAATTGAAGGAAGAATGTGATTGCTCATCTTCTGGGTGTGAGACTGTTCTGGTTATGGATGATCCATGTGTGGGTGATCATGTTGCGGGCTCCATTACTAGACCACTTACAATTTTGGAGGTTGCCACTTCTGAAGATGGATCAAAGGAGGCGCATCAGCCTTCTTTGCCTTCTAATTTTCATTATAATCAGAATGAAGGGTCTCCAGGCGTTGCTCCTTCTGCTGTTGCCCCTGGTACCTGTTATGTGAATCCGGGTGATGCTGAATTGGTGTCTGGGGCTGTACCCAGTGTAAAGGAGGCTGTGGATTCTTTCTCAAATTCCACATTGCTGGTCCCTAGGCCTGTGCAAGTCCATGCCGTGATCCCTGAGGTGGATTTTGTTGTGAAGCCTTCTTGTGACCCTGTGGCGGCAGCCCATGCATCTAAGTTGCCCCCTATCTCTTCTCCTGCTCTGTGTAATCGTGGTTCGTCCCCTGTGATTGATCCCGATATTACTCCGGAGTCCATCTCTCGGATTGTTCGGCAACATTGTTCGCTTCAGTCTGACCCAGCTGGACAAATTTCTCTTATCTATTGTGCGCCGTTGGAGGTTAACCATCCAGGTTTGCTCGGCTGTGGACTCGATGAATCATTGCCTCCCAACGAATGGGCATGATTCTCGCTCGAGTCATCCACTATGTACTGATTATGGTGCTTGAGACTCCTCTGCAGGTGTCCCGTGCCTTCGCGATTGCATTTGATTTGGAGTCTCGTGACCAAAGGAAGGAGGATGAACTATTTGCTAGGCAAGCTATCAATGGGTGGCATCGAATGCCCAGCGGCATAATTCTCGCACCCAAGAAAACCCGGTCTCGCCAACATTGATCCCTTGCGAGATGGTGGATCGGATGTGGTATTGGTTTTTTCGATGCCATCGACTTGGTTTTGCTGCCTGTAAGGTTGCCGATTTTCTATGGAGTTGAAAACACTTCCATGCTGCAGCTTGGTTGTCTACTATGGCTATGCTGTCATCTGGCCGGTCTGTCTTTGATTAAATGCATTAGCCGGGCCGGGCGGGGTTGGGCGATTTCTTTGAAATGGTTGGCCATTGGGTCGACTTGGTTGGCCCTCTCGTCGATGATATACTGTGTTGTCTGCGCCTCAGCGGCTACGAGCCTCGTTGCTCTCCGACTTGTTTATGATGCAAAGGGAGTGTGATGGTGCTTGTCTCCGCTCTTGATGTGAGCTATTGTCTAGAGCTGGTAGCTTCGATGGTTGTACAGAATCCTACTGGCCGGTGTTGATGGTCGCCGTGATCTATGCCGTGGCGACTCTCCATAATGCCCTATGCTGATTTAAGCTCGCTAGTCCAAATGTTGCAATGCTTGGTAGTGTTATTCTGTCAGCTGGATTTTGTTTCCATCTTCTAAGTGATGGACCCAAAAAACTAGTGCTATTTAGGTGAGAATGGCAAATGTATGCTTGGTGCATTGGGTCTTCGCTTGGTGATTCCAAAACAATTGAAATTCTTGGGGTGTTTTCTCCTCTCTTGCCCGGTGATGTTGTTGCTTGAGGGAGGTGGCTCTAAGTTTTTGTTCGAGCTTGCAGATGGAAAGTATCCGGTCTTGTTTGTGATTTTCTTTGACGATTTATCGGCTTGCATTGGCTCTTAAGCCATAATGGGACTTGTTCTCTCATTTGTGCATAGCCCGGTATGCACTGGATTATTTAGGCGAATGGAATTGATCGCCAACGTGGTCCGAGCATTCCAGTTCGGCCCTCTTTTGTCCCGTATGGAATTCAACTCTTTATCTTGATGTGGCTTGAAACGGATTTGGTTTCCCTTCATGGCCGGGTTTTTGGCGCTGCGTTTGGGATGGTATCTTCTTGAAAGCCGATCGCCTTCTAAATTTGCGCGGGTTGGCGGTTGCTGAATGGGCATGAGGCCGGTTTGGTTTCATGGCTGAGTCCATTGGCGCGACATGGCAAAATTTTGGGTTTGGCCGGTTTGGCCTTGCCGAAATGGTAAAATGTTGGCTTAATTTGATGTTGCTTGGCTGTTGGTGGTCGATCTTTGCCGCGTTCATGGCTGCCTCGGATGCTCGGACAACCAATTGGTCTGATGCGTTGGCCGTTCTTCGGCTTTGTGAGGTCTGGGGTTTTTTGCGGTTTTGGTGGAGCTTCGTTACTTCCTCGGTGATGACTTATTATTCTAAAATGGACAGACTTAATGTTTGGCCATTTTTTTTGTTGATTGTTTTCCCTTTAGGGGGCTTTATTCCTGTTTTCATCATTTTGATGTCTTTGGGTGTACTCTGTGGCTCGGGGTATGCCCTAGCTATTATGTTTTAACTCCTTGTTAAACTACTTGGAGATAAAGCATGAAATTTGTAAATTTTTTCTCCCATTAATCCAAAATTCTTACTTACCAAAAAAAAAAAAAAATAGAGTATTGTTTGTTCTGACCGTACTCGTTTGGTATCGGGGTTTCCATGGGATGCCAAGGTTCATCGGATAATCAGAAATAACCAATGGGTCTGGCCTAATCAATATGATCACGAAATTTCTCGTCTCGTGGAGAAAATGCCCACTTACCTTCCTAACACCAATAAATTAGACTTTGTGAAATGGGATGACAATACTGATGGTAAATTTTCATCTAAATCTGCTTACTTTCTTATTCGCCCCCACAAGCCGACCTTAAGATGGACAAATCTAGTTTGGGGTCCCTTCCATATTCCTGCTCATGCCTTCACGCTCTGGTTGGCCATTAAAGGTAGGCTCAGTACCACTGATCGCATCCATGGTGTTCCCAATCAGTCTCCTTAATGCATCCTATGTGACTCGATTGATGAAAATCACGAACATCTTTTCTTTTCATGTCCATTCTCTAAAGATCTATGGTCCCGGATCCAAAGGAAAGCGGGCATTCAGTTTACCTTGATTGGAAACAAAACATTGATTGGGCGGCCCAGAAATGAAAAGGGAAGAATTTTATGGCTCAGTCTAAAAGGATTACTCTTGCAGCTACAATCTATTTCATCTGGAAGGAACGTAACAAGCGGATTTTTCAAAAATCTGCCCCACAAGATATCCCTTAGATTTTTTCGACGATTATCAATGCAGTTCGAGACAAAATGAAGACAACATTGGAAAATGACAAATGTACCCCACGAATGCATTTGATGCGTTGGAACTTATAAAAAAAAAATTTGCCAGTTTCTTGGATTGGCTGTTCCCATTTTGATATTTTTGGCCCGAATCCAGGCTGATTTTGTATCGATGCTTGAGGTTTGCATCGCGTATTTGATATTACAAAAAAAAAAGTGCTAGTTTTCGGGATTGGCTATTCCCATTTTGATATTTTTGGCCTGAATCCAAGCTGAGTTTGTATCGATGCTCGAGGTTTGCATCGCGTATTTGATAGTAAATAATAATAATAATAATAATAATAATAATAATAATAATAATAATAATAAGGGGTTAATTGGGTATTTGTTTGGTTGTTTTCAATTTAAACCCGAATTGCCCTCATTTTCTAAATTTGTTGGGCCTGTAGGGTTTCTCATCCCTTCATCTTTGTAAGTATGGTCTGGTCTCGACTTCAATCTGAAGTGTTCTGATGCTTAAGACCTTCATTGTTTTTTACGGTTTTCTTTTCAAGTGAAAAAAAAAAATCCTTTCTTGCAGGATACGATGTCATGGGAGTGGCCCATTCCAGCCACTGGCTAATGATGCTACCTTGAACAGGCATTCTCATGGGTTCTAAGAGATGGCTAATGCAGACATTGTGTGCTTATGAAGCTGATTGAATTACCATTGAAGCATACCCATCCAATTTACACAACGATGGATGATGGTCACGTGCTGCTGAAACTTTATGTTCCCCTTGTTCGTACTTAGCTCTCACTCGTGGACTATGCAGGATGCCGACTTGGGCGTAACCATGCTGATGGTATGTGCATTTCCGTTGCTGATTGACTCCATTTTCCTTTTCTTTTTGGTCGCGGATTTCTGATTGACAAGACGAGTTCCCTCTGGAAAAGAGATCTGCGACGGTTTAGATGTTATTCATCTAGATGGGACTTACTATTTTGTGTTTTGTACGTTCCATGACTTGGTTTATGATAGTGCTCGGGGTATGCCCTAACGTGTTGTTCTACCTCTAAGTCGGCAAAATACTTGGAGTTAGAACATCATTATGTAAATTTTGTTTAATTTAATCTCATCTTACTTACCAAGAAAAAAGATACTTCTTAGATCCACAGTGCTTCCTTATCTCCCGATGAGGAGAAGGTAATATTTGGGTTCCTGAATTCCCTGTTGAAAGTGACAACGAGTTTTTCGGCTGTTCAAATTAGCAATCAGGCTGATTTTTTGGCCGGTCTCCATGGTGATGCCGCTAAGATCCCTCCGCAGTGGTTGGATCGTAGAGATTCTATAGTAGATAGATTTCAAGGTTCGTCCGAGCATGAAGATACCTTGCAACATGCCAAGTCTAGGAGATGGCAAAAATTTGCGTCCTAGAAAATTTGGACTCCTCATTCTCGAGAGTCTGCTGGCTTTGGCTCGAGAGTTGTCTCTAGACTGAGATGCTCCTCTTGCCGGGAGTTGGCGTGGAATGCCAGTTTATGGTAAGCTACCATTTACTGCCTTTGGTAGGCAGTAGCTGCTAGGACAACTTAGTTGGATGAAATGCTGAACCTGGCACCTGAAGCGTGCTAATGCTGGTAAATATGGTTTCTAAAGCCCTGCTGATGCTGTTGAATAGTAGGTCCTGAAGTTGGGGGATATTTTCATGTGGGTGAACTCCGGAAGCAAACATCGATGTGGAAGGCTGCTAGTGCCCTCTCTGATGGGCTGTAAAGTCTGGAGCTTAATGTTCCATTTTCATTCTGTTGGTTTGGGCTATGAAATCTGCATGGGAGGGGCTGTTGCTGATGCTAAAGCTGTGCTGATGCTGCCTTTTGTGTTGCTGTTCCTATTTGTTTGGGTAATCTGAGTCTTCTTCATCTTGCAACCATGATGCCTCTAGTGCCGGGTTGATGCAAGGGTAGTAGTCCTTTGCTGTGTCAACAACAATGGTCCTCTGGAGGTGGTTGACATATAGATGTGGTTCCGAGCTGCTGCTCGTGCCATGTCTGTGGGGATGGTTTGCTAGGAATGAATAAGGGTTCCTGTTACAATGAAGATGACAGTTTTTGCCCTGCATCCATGTTGGCTCCTTATGCCATGATTTAGATGGGGGCGTGGTGACAAGGATTGTTCGGTTGTCTACAATCCGCCCACCTGCCCCTCTGGCCATGATGCTGTCCTGGGCTCAGAGGTTGACCCCTCTATGCTCACCCTACCTTCGGTGCATGGACTGGGCCAATCTCTCGTGCCCTCCTGTACTTCTCCAAATCCAGTATGTTCTCTGGCTTCATCCTCAGCATCCCCCCGGTATGCTTCTCAAGCCTCTTGATGTGATCCCCGGGTCCTCGGCTGGATCCGAATCACATGTATTCTGTGGATGTTGGAAGCCCAGTGGGTGAACCAAGATGATCAACCATCCCTCTATTGATGATGAGGAGACCAATCAGGTTCAGCTCCCCTTGGCATCGATTCATTTTTGCTGTCTTTAGCACTGGGACGATCGGCCTCGCTTTCAAATGCAACCGATAGAATGGGTGCCCCTCCTATTGCTCTCCCCAATAGGTCGGGCCCGAATCCCACACAGATAGCGAGTGTACGCCTAATTCTATACGTCGTATCACTAAAAATATGGTTTGGATTCTCAAAGCATATGGAACCCGAATCTTCTTACGCTGAAATTTAGTCGGTCGTGTTTACTCCACTCGGAAATTTTTGAGTGCCAATAAGGCGTTGGCCCTTGAGGGTGAATCTTGGACACCCTCAAAGTCACGGAAAAAAGAAAAAACCCAAAAACCAAAGGCTTCCGGTGCCTAGGCCATTTGATGGCACCAATGATGGTATGGCCAATGGAACGGGGCTCCTTTTACGCGTTGGCTGTACCGCTCCATTATTTTCTATTTTTTTGTTCTGCTTGGTGGATAATTGAAGTGGGTGATGGTTGGATTATGTTATTTGGTTGTATGGTTGCACCGGGTTGTGTCTTCTCATACGGCAAATTCTTGGAATCGTGGGCCGGGTAGATGCCTCCACCTTTGGCGGAGAATCGCCTTGCTTGGAAGTCTGCTGCTTGTCTCTTGAAGCGCGTGGGTATTGAATATGTATTGGCTGGACTTGGGAGTGCCTTGGTTTGCTTTTAACTCAGCTGCCTTGAAGGTTCACGCTGACTTTGTCGGCCTTTTAGGCCCGCAGATGCCGGCCCTAATAGATGCGCTTGCTACCGCAATCCCGATATTCACCGTACTGTGTGGGTGTTGAACTCGACGACGAGCTTGTGCTCTGTTTACCTTGGAATGGCCGTTACCGCTGCGGTGAGGGTGCTGGAATGCCTCTACTTCTCTATGTAACCACCTCTTGGTTGCCGACGATGGGTGGGAATTATGTTGGAATGGTGATGTCACGGTGGTGAGTATACCGATTGGAGTTCTTTGGAACACAGAGTTCCTCTTTTCAGCTGGCATGGCGGGGGTTCGATTGGATGATGTGTTGGGATGTTGATCCACGGTGCATTATCTTTGGATGATTAATCCGGCAGTAGATGGAATGTCCGGCATGCTTTTGTTTGCTTGAGGATTCACTCCGGTTGTCACTCCTCGATGAGATTTGCGATTGGATGTTAGATGTGCCTCCGGTGGTTGGTTGATATTGTAATGGATGAACTTTTTTTGTGGGCTGAAGAAGCACACTAGGCTTGGGTTTCTTGATCTTGATCGTCTTCGGTGGCGCTCTATATCTCGCTATCTTGTCCACCGGTGAGGGACAATTTGTCGAAAATGGTTGGCTTCAGGTTGCTTTGGTTGACCTCGGTATGCGATGTCCCCGCGATATGGTCCAGTTGGGATTGGTTGGTTCATCCGATTGTTGTTTGATGAGCCACAACAATGACCCTGCTTGTTTGGCTGCTTTCTTTGTATGCTGATGGTGTGTTATTACGGATGGCTTGATTGGCAACCCCTCGGCTGGTGTGTAACAAAGCCGCACTCCTTCCCGATTACGCTCCGCTTTGCTGCTCTATTGAATCAAGGAGTTCACGTTGCTGATGTGTCTTTGCTTCTTGTGTTGGTGCGTATCTTTATGGGTTAGTGAGTTGAAGCATGTGCTGGTATTATCGATACCATGGCTGTTCTTACGCTGGTTTGCTTGCCGCCGTGCTAAAAATGGGCGGTGTAGACGCCGCATGATGTTTGTTTCTTTGGTTGCGGTAGTGCGAAGAACCGAAGAAGGCTACTTGGTCACTACTTCCTGTGGCTGGCCTTTTGGAATTTGCACGGGAATGGAAATTTAAATTGTCTAGGATTTGCTTTTGAGTAATCCTCTTGTGTTGTATGATTACTGCAAGAATTTTGTCCTTTAGTTGGTTTCATAGGTTGTATCTAAATGCTCGGGCATGCCCTAGCTTTTTTGGTTTATCCCCAAGTCGGAAAAACATTTGGTGATAAATCATTACTTGTTAATTTTTTCTCCCATAAATCCAAATCACTTACTTACCAAAAAAAAAAAAAAAAAAGTGGTGACAAGGTTATGTAGACTTGGTAGAATGCCAAATTTTTGCCAGAGTGGGATCGGTTTTGACTGGGGCCGATTTGATCGAAGTGGTATACATGATTTTTTTGGGTAAGTAAGTAATGGTATACATGATACTATGTTTGTATTTTCGGTTGTTTATCAATTTTTCTTGACTTGGCCCATGGTCTCAGATTATGATATGTTCATGAGGCTTAGGGTACACCCCATTGGCTTTGTTCTAATTCCAAGTTAGAAAAACACTTGAAGTTAGCACAAAGTTTTGTATATTTCTTTTAAATTTAATGCACTTTACTTACCAAAAAAAAAAAAGGGGAGGGGGGTGAGTCAGAGTCAGTAACCAGAGTAGGGGAAGGTAGGACTCTAGAGTTTGAGAGAACAGAGGAGACGCCCCACTTGAAAGAGGTCTGTTCAGAAAGCACCTGGAGGGAATCAGCAAAGGAAACTGGGACCGACGAAGGAGGAGGGAAGTTTGAAGATTCAGGGGCAGACAAAACCCCTGATTTTTTTAGAAATTGAAGGAAAACCGCACTTTGACAGGCGGGAAGCGACAATGGGAGGGTAGTCTGAGGCTGTAAGGAGAGAGGAACTGGATGGAGGTGCTTGGAGAATGGTGGACGAGACGCTCCACGGCCAGACGAATGGGTGAAGGAAACGGAAGTAGAGGAGGGAGAGGAACAAGGGGTGCTGGGAATATGGTGAACAATGGAGGGGCCAGAGGAGGAGAGACCACCATCAAATGGGCAAGTGGTGGAGGGGGGCTGCGGGGATGGGTTTCCGGCGCCATGAGGCACTGGCGTAGTGGTGAGGGGAAGACGGGAGGAGAGGTTTGAATTTTTAAAATTAGAGAGAAGGGAGAGCTGTTTTTAAAATTTAAGGGTGTTGCTGTTTTTTACAAGTTAGTCAAGCTGTACAGAGAGAAGCTCTCCCTTCTCTCTGTACAGCTTGACTAACTTGTAAAAAACAGCAACACCCTCAAAAAGAACGCAAGGAAAATAATTGGTCAAATTGCTGAAAGAAAATCAACTAAACTTGTGGACACAGCCAACTTAGCCAACATGCAAAGCTGGAAAAGGAAATGTTAGAAGGGCCCTGGCCGGTCAACGAGTTGACCGGCTAATTTACTTTTTTACTGGTTAGTACATTGACCCGTAAAAATCTCCGAGTGTCTTATTCATCTTGGTCTATTGCATCATGGCACTTTGCAGACTACACGGGCAAAGGCAAATATCATAGGCATATGTTGTTTGGTTTGCATCCCAGCTCGTAGCAGAGTTACGCCAAAAGCAAAATATCTCGGAAGAATGCATCACTTTTTTTTGGTAAGTAAATTGAAATTAAAATAAACGAAATTACAAAACGATGTTCTATCTTCAAGTGTTTTGTCGACTTAGAGGTAGACGGAAGAATGCATCACGACAAGTTACATCATTCTGGTAAATTGCAAGATTGTGGCAAAAACACCAAGCTGGCAAAATGCACCCTAGAGGAGAGTTTGCACCAAACCAGAAAAATATCCAACCCGGTAAAATACACCATACTGGCAACAGCATAAACTGATCAATTTTTTTTCTCAGACTAGCATGGTAGCATCATACCGGCAAAAAGCAAAACTGCCGCAAAGGCTCCAAATTGGCACAAAGATCACGCTGGGCGTCAGATTAGTGATAATATCCTATTAGCTCAGGAGCTCCTTCATAAATATCGTCTTGGTCACGATCCCCCCAGGTGTACTATGAAGATTGACCTAATGAAAGCATACGACTCCGTCCATTGGGATTTATGCTGACCCTCATGAATTTCCCCCCTCAAATGGTCAATTGGATTAGTCAGTGTATTACTACACCTTCGTACTCCCTCAATATCAATGGGGAAGCAGTCGGTTTCTTCAAAGGAGGCAAAGGCCTCCGCCAAGGTGATCCCATCTCTCCATATTTATTTGTCCTTGTTATTGAGGTCCTAAATGGCATTATTGAAATCAAGGCTAGGCGGGACGATAATTTTAAATTTCACTGAAAATGTGCTGAGACTCAAACTGTCATGCTTGCCTTTGCAGATGACCTCCTTCTCTTCTCCCATGCCGATTCCCACTCTACTCAAATCCTTAAGGATTGTCTTAAAGAGTTCCATTTTACATCGGGCCTCTCTGCTAACACGAATAAGAGTGAAATATTCATATGCTCAAAAGACATATCCCTTCACCAGGGCATTGCTGGTATCATGGGGTTTAGGGTGGGCAAACTTCCCATTAGGTATTTGGGTGTCCCTCTGATCACCACTGGACTCTCAATTTTTGACTGCAAATCTCTTACCGACAGAATTACCCGTAGGATCACATCCTGGAAAAATAGGTGGCCCTCATTTGGTGGGCGGTTGCAACTCGTCGCCTCCATCCTCTCATCCATCCACCTTTATTAGGCCTCTATTTTCATTCTGTCCTAGTCCACTCTCAAAGCGATCAATTGCCTCTTGCGGCGTTTTCTTTGGAATGGCACATCTAATGGTAGGGTAATGCAAAAGTAGCATGGGACGACATATGCTACCCAAAGAATGAAGGTGGACTGGGCCTTAAGAACCTGATGGCATAGAATAAAGCTCTCATCTGTAAGCTTTTTTGGCATATCATTTCAAAAGATCCTAACTCGGCCTGGTCTTCTTGGATCCATAGATCTGCCCACACTGTTCTAGAGAGAGATGCTCTCTCTTCTCTCTAGGTTTTCAAATTTTGTATTTGGCTTTTCAAAATCTGCTTGGCTGATCCTTGTCGTCACCGGTGCCGGCTTCGGCCGTCCCTTTGTTGGCGCCGATGAATCCTTCCAGTTTTTCTCTCTGCTCTCCACCCTCATTCTCTCCAGCGCCGTCAGTATCGGTGCCGATTTCGTCTCCATCGACTTTTCCCCTCGCTCCTTCTCATTCTCCTTCTCCATCCCAAGCCTCTCCCCTCTTCCCTCCTTTGCAGAGGGATGGATTTTCCCCATCCCATGATCCAGATGAGTCCTTCTCATTCGCCTTCCGATTCTCTTGGTGGCAAATGGTGCCATGGACGTCATGGAGCCTGCAGCTTCACCGATCGGTGTTGGTCCTGCTCTCGGTACAGTTTCCCTTTCCCCTGTTTTCGGGACTTTCCCCTCTGCTGATCCTCCTTCCCTCCTGAAATTCTCGTGGTCTGATATTGTCCTTCCCAAAGGTGATTGTAAGCAGCCCCCTCTTAAATTTTTTCCTCCCCAACCCTTTGAGGGGGATATTGTTTCCATTTCTCCCCCTGCTGACGTTCTTAAGTAGGTCCAGGATGTCTGGGGAGCTACGTTGGTGGGCTATTTCGTCGATACTCCCCTCCATTTTCAGGCCATTACCGCCATTGTCCGCAAAATCTGGGCCAGATTTGGTATTAGGCATGTTGCTGGGAATGACAGCGGTTTCTTCTTCTTCCGTTTTGACTTTGAAGACCTTATGAACCGCTGTTTGGCTTGTGGGCCCTGGTCTTTTCATAGGAGAACCATCTTCCTCAAAAGATGGGTGCTTGGCATGGTACTAGATAAGGAATCTTTCCATTCATACCCGATTTGGATCACTTTGTCCAAGGTCCGAACTGAATTCTAGACCCCTTTAGGCCTGAGTTGGATTTCCAGTGGAGTAGGAAAACCTCTCCTGCTGGATCCGAGCACTGCTAGAATGGAGCGGCTTGATGTTCCTCGAGTCTGTGTTGAAGTGGCCAGAGGTGCTCATCTCCCTTCAATTATCAAATTGAATTCAGGTGCTGATGTTGCGGCCTCTCCGGTTGAGGTGGAGGTTGCTTACCATTGGAAGCCAGTGCATCTGTTGAAGGGTCGCAATGCCTTTCTGGGTAGCAAATATGCTGTGGTCAACTCTGAGTCTCCTAGCCTAGCTATTGCTCCCCCTTCCATCTCTGTTGGGGTTTTACGAGAGCCAGTTGGGGGATCCTAGATGACCAATACCTTGTTGCCCTCCTCTCTTTCTGCTGCTGTTGGTTATGGTCAGGAGAAAGATGCTATTGAACAGGTGCTACCAGAAGGTCAGCTCCTCCCTCGTTGTGCTGTTGGAGCCGTAGATGTTGTCTTACCTGGTATGGCTTTTGAAGATGCGGTTAAAGATGCTCCTACTGTTGTTGCTATTCCCTACCCTCACGCTGTTCAACGTTGTTTTGAACTTAAGGATGCTGTTGCTGATCCAGGGGCTCTGAAGCTGGCGCAGATTACTCATTTAGATTCGATAAGCCTCGTGGTTTCTAAAGAGCAGCAAATCTCCTCCTCTCCCCTTGGTCAGGCCCAGGTTGATGCAATGAGGTTGATTAAGGATGAAATTGACTCCGCCAACCCCTCTGCTGCCCCCTAGAATTTTGAGGTTGCCCCTATTCCCATAAGGCCGTCAGCAAATGCGGGCCGTATGGACGTTCCCATTATATCTTTTCAGGAAATTGTGAAAAATGGCTTAGCTGCGTATATAACTGTGGTCGATCCCCCTCTGCCAATTGTTCCTATTACGGAGGCGGATCGATTGGCAGCTTTGGGGCTCTCTTGCAGTGATTCAGAGGTGTCGGCTTCTACTGCTAGCAAAATCTCCTCCAAAGTCGAGTCCTTGTGTAAGCAATTGATGGATTTTAAGGACAATCATCACCAGCCTCCATCTCTGGATTCTTTTTCATGTAGCTCCCATGAGGATTGTAATGCAGATGAGGCTCCTACTATTCCTGAGCATTTTGACCATGCCTCTCTGGCTGCTCCTGATGTCTCCTGTACCAGGCTTTATTGAAATTGGAAGCCAGCAAAGTCTCGAAAAAAGAAAAATCTGCTTCCAATAAATCCATGAGATCCTCGGCTCTTAGGCTTTTTGCCGTGTGCTCTCTAGGTCATTTTTTTAGCAAATTGGTTTTGAGGTTCATCTCGGTGAGATGTAACATTGTCCAAGTTGTCTGGTGTGTCTGACCAGTGAGATAAGGTTTCTTCTGATGCCAATGGATGTTGTGCAGTTTTGGCCGTGGAGGTGTTTTGCTGCTTCTTTGCTGCTGCCCGTTGTCGGTAGCTGCTACTGGTTGCCTTTGGTCGTGCTGCTGATACTGGCCATGCTGATCTGGATTTGGCTTTTTTTTTTTGGGGTAAGTAAGTATTTTGGATTAAAGGGAAAAAAATTATAAAATTTATGTTTTATTTTCATGTATTTTGACTTGGAGTTAAAACATAAAACGCTAGGGCATACCCCAAGCAACCGGTACATCAGAAAAAAAACATAAAACAACCTCTAGGAGGACAACGTTCAACAGAACCAACAGAATATGAAATCTATCTAATATTTCACATGAACAGACACATAATCAGCTACTCCCGAATCGACTGGAGTAACTCAGCAAAACGAATGCTAGCCATGCAATCCATCGCAGTACAGACTAGCAGGAACCATTCTATTCGATCAGTACCACAAAGAGACTGAGACTCCTCATAGCTGAGACTCAACTGCATCCAATCCTGAATGATGGCCTAAGGCCATACAGCAGCAGCACCAGAGCACATACCTCTGTTCCACTGATTACAGCCAGCATTCTCTGTAGTGCTTTTTCGCTAAAAGGCCGGAGTGACCTTGAGTTTGATATATCCGGAGTGCCTTTGTACTCTAAAAGTCCGGAGTGGCCTGCGTGTATTGAGGCCGGAGTGGCCATTTTAGAGTGCCCCTTGTACACTAAAAGCCGGAGTGGCCCTGTGTGTGATGCGTAGGAGTGGCCATGTGAGGTGAATTTGCTTGCCTCTTCCTGCAGTATGTCTTTGCGTTGGATGGTATGTTTGGCATCTATGTTCTTTGATTGCTTCGGCCGATTTTGGAATAGCTGATCAGTTGTCTGATCGTGTGTAACATAAGACAGATTTCATATTTTGTCGATTTGGTTAAACGTTGTCCTCCTGGAGGACTTCTTTTTTTGTGTGTTATTTTATAATGTACCCAGTACAACAAGGTATGTCCTAGTCTTTTATGCTTTATTTTTAAGTCAAAATACTTAGAAATAAAGCATAGTTTGTGTAATTTTTTTCTTCCTTTAATCCAAAATACTTACTTACCAAAAAAAAAAGGGAACGTCAATATCAGCATCAGCAAGCTGAATTGTCTGTAGCAGATCGTACCTCTTTTTTTTTTGGTAAGTAAATGATTTGGATTAGTGGGAGAAAAAATTTACAAGTAATGGTTTAACACCCGGTGTTTTCCATTTGGGCATAAACTTAAGATGCTAGGGCATGCCCAGAGCACTCGATACAGCGAATGAAACCAACGAGAAAGACAAAAATGCGGTATTCGTGCGGTACAAAAACTACTCTAACATCGGTAAAGCGGTTCTAAGCTAAGAACATGCCAATTTAAGGCAATACTTTTGGTTCCAGCCCCCTAAAGCCAGCAACCATCAATCGGGCCCAGTGCATCTCGGCAACTAAAGTTGCATTACAGCAACACAACAAAGCGTTAAATTACGCAATATAGCACCAAAGAGACACATAATGCTCGGCTCAACACAACACATCACAAAGATAGCACACCTTAATCCCATTTGCATCATACAGCAATTCACATGCATTACAACACAAGACATCATAATGCAGATGAATTACAAGCCAAAACAAAGCAAGGCGAGCAAATGTACGACCCATCCTCAAAATTAGCAAACTAAATAAGACCGAGACTAGCTACCAATAGCCAAATCTCAAAAAACCGGTTTGCCCTTCCGAAATGAAAATGCGAGAGGAGGGCGGTATCGACAAATCTTGTCCACACCCCGAGAACCAACCCGCCTTGACATCAGCTTTATACCATTCCATCTCTGAAATCATCACTCAGTAAATTTGCCGGATCGGCAAGCCATGAGAATGACTTGCCAATCGAAGAAAACTTGCCCGTCGGGAAGCCAAATCGGCATCACCACCATCGACCAATACATTGCCGGCCAAGCGACACCCTGAAAAGCAGAGCAAAGAAATCAGACCCGTAGGCATAGGCTAAGCCCAATGAGATCCGTTCCTCGGCTTCAAAGAAAAACATTCGGTTAGAACCATTCTGACCCCAACCATTAAAATAAAATGCATCTCGCGGCATCACTAGGATGACGAGACACCACCCATCCGGCGTGCAAGCCCAAACCGGCATTATTAAACTAGGGAGGAGTCAATGGACAAGGAAGTCCATTCTCGGTCCAAAGTTGCAACCAAATCCTAACAGCAAAGGCCGCACCACACATCAAATTCCCAGATTCATTGTTTCACATCAAAACCCCAAACCAAGCTTCACAAGTCCGCCGGTTCGAAGCGGCAAATAATCGGCACATTGAACAAGCCATCGGCGCGGCAAGTAGCGAACACAACATTCACGGCAGCATTTATCATCGGCCATGGATCTCGTAATTACGCCATCCACCACCACGCAAGCCGAACAACAGGCATTTCAACGCTCACCAAAGATATATCTCCAGCAAAGAAAGTGGCATTGACCACTTCATACAAAACAGACCCTCAAACCAAGACCCCTTCGCATCGAGGCGGGGTGGAGCATGAGCCTTTCGGGCTCAAAGCACAAATAGGGCATCGACATGTCAACAACACTATCACCAAATGACGAGAATCTTGAGCATCGCAAGGCAGGAGGAAACCCCCACCGCATCCACCGCCATGATCCCCATTCCAACCAATAGGAAGAAACAAGAAACTCCGAGCCTCATCAAAGCCAACAAATTAGCGCGAGTACGAGAACATCGAGAACGCGAAGAGGTCCTCGGCATAAATTGGAGGAGCAAAATGGCGAAAGGAGACCAACCACCAAAACATCCACACATCAAAGGAATTCCAGCATCAAACCAAACCACTCCCAACTCTTGACATTCCAGCGAATAACACCCAATCCAGATCAGAACCGGGCTCCCCTCAACCGAGGCAACGGGAAAGGATACACAGCAGAGATGCACAAGAGACCGGGCACAGGTCGGTTCATCCGCCACAAATCCAACGAGCCATGAACAAGCTTAGGATCGAACAAGCGCTCCCAAAAAGGGACGCAAAGAAAACCCCCAAGGGGCTCTCGGCCATGACAGCCGAGCAAAGAGCGCATCCTTTGCGGAAGAAGCAACCTCAAGAAAACGAGAATTGAGGATGAGAAAGAGGGAAACCGAAAGGGCCCCGAGAATAGGGGAGAGCCAATCTACAAAAAGCCTTGTGATTCACGATTTTGGAAACCACGGGGACCCTAGTCGGCTCGAGCCCCGAGCAAAGAACACCGGGGCCACCGGCGGCAGAACCTCCATCTCAACCAGAATCGGTAAAGACGGCCTCACTTCCACATCGGATGAGTCGAGATGCCGCTAACGGCCGAAACGAGTTTCAAAAGAGAGAAAGTGGAGGCGGGACCGGGAGGCCATCGGGCGAGAACAGCCCGAGGAGGCCACCAAGGCCGACCATTGACGGGGAAGCAACCGGGCGGAGCACCAGGAGACCGCCGAGGCCGCTCCGGCGCCGCCGCCTGCAGGAGGTGCGCCCGAAGAGACGCTTTCAAATTTCAAAAGCGAGGAACGCAGCAAATCGTACCAGCGGTTACTTCTTCACCATACATCCAATCAATCACCGCTCCCTTGATCGGGTATTACGCACGAGCAGCATCATCAAAATACTCGAGAGGACTCCAAGCAGCCAGCAGCATCAAGAGGCAGCTTCATAATAATCTGCTGCTTCATTCACAGCCCCTCACACAAGAAAATCGTAGCAACCAAGCATGCATCAGTAGGGGCAGCAGCATATTCCCACTATCCCGGCAATAGAAATCTCCACAAATAGAATACCAGCAGCATCCTCAGCTTGACCGAAATTTAGAGCCATCATTCTTAAAACCAGCATTCTTAAGACCAAAGAGTCGGGCGGAAAAGGGGGGAAAGCTCTCCGTTCTGGTTCTCCTCAGAATTTGGATCCTCCGGAACCACAAGAATCCTTAGTTAGAATTGGATTCCAACTCAGCACCTTTGCAATTTTGAAGAGTTGCTCTTTGGAGAGCACAATCGATGAAAGTTGTAAGCTGTGTTCGGGGGGAGTTATTGTCTATCCTTGGCCTCTATGGTAGAATCAGTCGGGGGGCCTGAGAGATGGTGGTTTACCCTGTGGCGGAGCAGGACACGAACTCCAATCCAAATTCAGAGCCAATGCAGCAGAAGGATTTCAATCTTCTACAACTAGGCCCCATTCAGGACTTCATACATCAGAGACGAGAATACTTTAGGCTCCTCTCTCTAGCCAAAAAGAAAGCTACAATTCCTGCTAGTAGCATATGTGCCACAGGCCCTAACACCTCCAGCAGCCTGCCCCCAGCTACATCTGGATTACTCCAATCCAGATGCAATTCAGGGAGAACCAGATTCTTACATGCCTCTCATAACAAGCTACATAAAACAGCAGCAACTAGCCCAGGTGTACTGCCTTCAAGATTCAACACACAGCACAAGAGGTCACCAACCCATTCTGCAAGTTCAAATATGTAGCAATAATGCTACATAAAATCAGATGCAGAACATTAGGTATTCGGCATTGATCAACAGCAGAAAAAGTCCAATATTCCAAAATGCCAACAGCAGCAAACTCTGCAAACCATCCACCAAAGGTTTCCAACAGCAGCAGGGCTTTAGGCAATTGCAGCATAGCCCAAGCCCTAACATCAGCAAAGTTTCCAGCGGCATCATAACCCTACAAGGAACCGCATCAGAACTGCAAAAAAATTCCAGAAACTAGGATAAATTACATCCACCCTAGAAGGCAGATGCAACATCAGTAATAGACAACATCCAGCAACCTAGTCGTACACCCCTTCAAGACCAACAGGCTACAGAATCAGATTGACACAATGGGATGGCCCACCACACCATCAACAACCAAAGCCAGCACATACGACGAACTTAAGAGCGAGCACATGCTCCAGAAGAATTATGAGATCTTTTGGACTCTCTACGTCTACGGGCCTTGGCCCTCTTCCAATCTTTATGATTCATCTCCACTATCTCCTCAACAGTTTGAAATTTTGTTGGGGTCGGCTTCACCAAGGGGGTGACCAACGCACTATCCACTTTCTTTTTTTGGTAAGCAAGTATTTTGGATTAATGGGAGAAAAAAATAAGTTACAAAATCTATGTTTTATCTCCAAGTATTTTGACTTAAAAATAAAACATAACACGCTAGGGCATACCCCGAGCAACTGGTACATCATATAAAACAAAAATCCTCCAGGAGGACAGTGTTTAAGAGAAACAACAAAATATAGAATCTGTCAAATGTTACACATGAACAGACTCAAAATCAGTTAACTCTCGAATCCACAGAATCCACAAAAGCACGGATGCTTTGAACCCAATTGCCACCATGGACATCTGCATACCAGCAACAGCATGCCATCGAACAACAGGGACAACAGATCTGCAGCATAATTCTTTAGCAAGGCAGTCCCAATATCCACCCCAAGCAAAGGCATCAACCACAATTACATAAGATGATTCAACCAGCCTAAGCACCATGCACATACAACAAAAAGGCCAACGTACCGGCCAACACATGAATCCAGCAGCCACAGCCTTCAACAGTGAAGTGTGGAGAATGAAGTGCTGCCAGCAACCAGCAAATCTGCACCATCTCCACCAATTTCGAAAGCTGCAGCACTCTAAAAATCTTAAAGCAGGTAAAATCTGCCAACCAAATCTCTATTGATAAAAGACAGGGGCATCAGCAGAAGCAATTTCGCAACAGCAGAATGGAATTCACTGCAACATTCTGCAGCAATGTAAGGACAGCAACTGAAATACATAAATTGCATCAAACGGCAGCACGGCAGCTGCACACAGCACCAGAGACAGAAGCGTGCCTGCATCCAGGAGCACTGCCTCCAAGAGTCATAACACTGCACATCAAGCCAGCACCCTTCTTTCAACAGCTCCCAGCAAAAGCCGTCAACAGGGGACATTAGCAAGCATGCATCAAAAAAAGATAGGCAGGAGTTTGATTGCATTCAGTATAAACCTGGACTTATGCTGTCTCTCCAGCAAGCAATCCACAACACTACCAGTTCAGCGAAAAACCCAACAGCAGCCAATCAGCTAAGCAACCAATATAATCTCTGGGCAACTGCAGCCCCTGCACCCAGCAATAACTAAGGCAAACATAGCATCAGAGCAGCCCAAAAGCCAACTAAACCCTCCAAAGCAACAATCCCCTGCAGAATTCAGCAAAAGATGGAGCAGCAGGTGCAGTAGAACTGTATCAATCATCAACTCACCGGCTAACATAAAATAGAGGAAGGTCATATTAACCAGATGAAATTGACAATAACCAATCAGCATACGGCAATCAGCAACTCAGATGCACAGCAGCATGCCACTAGCAGGGCATAGCCAATTTCCCCACCAGCAGATTCAGCAAAACAACTTGCAGGATCTCAAAACAGCAACCCTCAGCAGAAGCAAACCATACAAAGCTTCACTGATAGGCGACAAACAAAAAAAAACTGCAGAGCAGAACAGTAATCAAAAACTCCAAGAGCTGCATCCACCCAGGGACCTAAGATCAGCATCACCAAAACTCTACATTCAGTATGCAAAACCAGGAATAAACAGAACCCAAGTCAAGCAATTCATTCACGACATAAATGCAGCTCTACTAACCCAGCACCAGATTAGAGGATCTGCAACTGGGGGTCATCTCAACTGCACTACATCATTACCAAAGGCCAAGATATTCAAGCTGATACAAAAAAACCAGCAAAGCAATAGCTGGATTTATTAGAATCCACACAAAATCGGCATAACATCAACAGCACGACCCCTAAGATCTGGGTGATGCCTTGGATTTTTTGGATTTGTTCTTTTTCTGAGATCTAGAAGGCTTCCAAGAATCGCACTCCATAGCCAACGCCTCATTTACATTCAGGAATTTCTCTTTAGAATAGTCTCCGCCATTCTTAGATGACACCAAACCATGCTTTTTTATAATTCGAGAGATTGAATTGGGAGTTGGATCACTGTCAGAACCAGAATCAATAACCAATTCATTAAGTTGCACACCAGGAAGGCCATCCAAGCATCCGGAAGCATCCGATAGGCGCAATTGTTGCCCAAGGTCAGCAGAGGAACTCTGAAGACAGGGGCTAAAGACAGGGGCTAGGAGCAAAGCAGCAAGGGTGCAGGCGGTAGGTTCCAGTGGTGCAGGGGACGCTAGACCCGGGAGTAGGTACTGTTTGGGAACCAGCGGACCCGGGAAGGTTTGAGAGTCCATCACAGCCCCAATGGGGGACTACTTCTGTGACATCCACTAAGGCCATCGGCAGCCTTTGGGCCAGCAATTGGATGTGGGGGAAGGCTGGATGAATCAAGACTTCATCATCCGGTGAATGTGGAACACAACCATCGATCGTGTGCCGGGCGGCGGTGAGACTAATGGGACTTTTCCGCATGAGCGAAAACGGGGGATTTGGAGCGGGAAATACATGTTGGAGGTTTAGCTTCCTTGGGATGGCATTGAGCTTCATCATGCCCCAACAGAAGGCAGCGACTAGACCTGATAGGCCGCCAGCTATACTCCACCTTCACCACAATGGGAGCCGTATCATGGCTAGCTTTAATGGTGATACTTTTGGGAAAGGGGCCATCGACTCCCACTTCATCACAGATTTTTGCGATGGACACGTTCTCCATACGGGCAGTCCGGGGGTCAAGCTGGAGAGGAATTCCAACAGCACTAGCCACCCAGCTGAGGTCGGCATGGGTCTAGTACTCAATCGGCAAATTGAAGAGTTTGATCCAAATGGGAAAGCGTTTATGTTCCTCCTTGTTCAGAATCATGCCCGGCGTCCAACATTTAAGGAAGATAGCCTTCCCTGCCATGAGCCAAGGACCTGCTTGAAGACAGTTTTTCATCATCTCCATCGATGAGAATCGGAAGAAGAAATAACCAGCTTCGTTTCCAGCAGTGTGTGTGAGACCAAAACGGGCCCAAATCTTGTTAGCTATGGCTTTAACCACCAAATAGTGAGGTGGGAAATCACAGAAATAGCCTACCAGAGTAAAGCCCCAGAAAGAATGGCCTTGGTCGATGACCTCTGGCGGAGGAGAAAGGATGGACGAGTCAGCCCCATCGGCCAAAGGGGGGAAGAATTTCAGCTCATTTCGCGCCTCAAGACTATCCTTCCGGACGATGTCAGCCCAACGGGAGGAGCTATGAGCAAGACCATCGGAGACGACGTCGAAACCCTTAGGTTTCGAATCGACCAGAAGCTGGCCTTCCGGAATGGGAGAAGGAGGTTCCGAAGGCACCGAAGCCTTAGGAGAGGAAGGAAAAGGGGGGATAGGGGAATCGGAGCCCGGGAGAGGACCCGAGGGGGGCTCGAGGCGGCCGGCCATAGCCGTCAGAGCCGAGGATTCAAAAACGCAGGCGGGACGAATTTGAAAATTTAGAGTGGACCAACGCACTATCCACATGATCAACTTCCAAAGATGCACATGGACAGGTAGATTCACACCCCACCTGGCCAGTGCAATCCAAACCATATTTTCGAGAAATCTGTAAGATAGAATCGGGGGTAAAAATAGGGTCTACCTCCTGACCCAAAGCATGATAAACAGACGAGGAAGCAGGGGGTCCTGGAAGAGAGCCAACATCATGAACATCCACAATCAGAGCAGCCGCTTCCACCTCAGGGTGTTCGAAGGAGACATCTATACCAACGAGGGAATCACTACAGGGCTTCTCATCAGCACTTTCCTCACTAGAACCGGAAGGATTACCATCGCTGTGCTATAGCTCTGGATAATGCGACCCCGGAGCCGAGAAGGTTTCACCTCATCCATTTCCTTTGCACTATAACCTCATTACACACCCCAACTAATTCAGCAGGCGACATGCTCCCCAGAGACTCCAATACTGCCTCATGTGAATTAGGCAGGCTGGAAATGATAACACCGTTTGGCCTAGGAATCTCTGATTCATCAAAGTTTGAAATCTGTACTAATCCAGGGGGGTTCAAGGGGCCTTTGGCCAACCTGGAGCCCAAAACTGGATTCAGTGTGCCTCCAGGAGAGGGAGGCATAGGCAGTTCCCTTGCATCAACACCTACAGGGGCAGAATTTTGAGAACAGGGCCAGTTGACAGTCTTGGACCGGCAATTGGACTCAATATGCCCAATCAACTGGCAGCGACCACATCTAGTGGGTTTCCAATTATACTCCACAGTCACCATAGAAAGGAAATCAGAGTTAGGGTAAGGTTTAACTGCGATGTAGTTGGGAAATGGGCCATCCACACCAACTTCAACACAAATTTTTGTGTAAGACATGGATTCCATTTGAGCTGTTCTATCATCAAGATGCAAGGGAATCCCAATGGCACTAGCGATCCAGCTTAACCTAGCATTGGTCCAGAGCTCGATCGGCAAATTGGATAACTTGATCCAAATAGGAAACCACTTATGCTCGTCCTTTGACAGTGGCATACCTGGAGCCCAACATTTAAGGAACATTGGTTTACTGGAGAACGTCCAAGGACCAGCCTGAATGCATTTCTCTATTATCTCCAGAGATGAGAAACGGAAAAAGAAGAACCCGACTTCATTACCGACAACGTGTTTGAGACCAAATTTGGCCCAAAGCCTCCTGGCTATACCTTTTACGGCTAGGAAGTGAGGGGGGGATTCGAGAAAGTGACCGACTAAGGTGAAACCCAAAAAAGTTTACCTTGGTTGATTACATCGGGGCGGGGGAAAGAGAAACCGTAGCATCAAAAGAGGCATACGGGGGTGGAAAAGACAGCTCGGAACACAGCCCATCGCAATCCTTCAAGCACTTCGGGCCAGGAAGGGAGGCGGTAGAAACCTCGAGAAGATTTACTAACTCCTTTGATTTTGAAAGTTCCAATAAATGGGCATCAGGGGACGAACGGGCCGAGTTCGAATCCAATTTGGGAAGAGGGGCAACAACGCCATTGTCGCTGCGTCTGACTCCTTGGGCTTGAAATAGCTTGAAGGAAGCGTCAGGGGCAGGACGATGGGAATCGTCGTTCTTCTTCAGCGGCGGGAAAGGAAGAGAAGCCCAACTGATTGATTTTGAATCGAAGATTGGCGAAGAAAGAGGAGATGGGGAAACAGGGGAGGCGATGTCTGTGGGCGAACCGGAGGGAACCCCCAAGAGGCCGACCGTGGCAGGCATCGCTGCCGCCAGAGCTGGGAGAGCGGTAGGTTTGATTTCGAATTTGAAATCCTAGAGAGAAGAGAGAGATTCTCTCTCTACTGCTATGTTCTGCTCATGTATTATTTGATAATCTGGATTTGGCTGCGAGCAAATGGTTCGGTTGATGTAGCTCGGTTGGAATGTATGATGTTCAAAGGCCGATTTGAAATGCTGACGTGGCTGGTGTGGTTGATGTGGCTCGTTTTGTTGCTGGATAGGTTTCGCTGCAATCAAAAGCCGTTTTGGAATGCTGTACTATTTTGGCCAATTTGGAAAGTATGCTGAATACTTAGGTAAGTAGGCTTTGGCCGGTTTGCTTTTGGTTGGTTTGGCCGGTGTGGAGTTGAGGTCGATTTGGACTACCTGACGTCAGTCGGATGGCTATCTCGACCGGTATAGCCGATTTGGAATGCTGTTATGTTTCGGCCGGGTTGGGATAGTTTGCTGTATTTGCCAAACTATGGTTTTTGGCTGGTTTACCTTTGCTAGATGTGCTGCAATCCAAATGGACAAGGAGGTTGTAGTGCTTTTCGACCGTTTTGGCGCAAATGGCTGTGTGTGCTTTTCGCTCGGTATATAACATCTACCGGTTTGGAAAGCTGCTTGGGGATTTATCCGGTTGCGCCGTAGGCTCGTGGCCGATTTGGTTTTGTCTAGTGTGGAGTAGAAGCTCATTTGGCCAATATGACGTGGCTTGTAAACCTGCTGCATTTTTACAACTGAAATTTGAAAGAGAAGCTCGTGGCCTATATGACGTGGCCTATATGATGTAGCTCTCGCCTAGAGAGAGAAGCTCTGGCTTCTCTCTAGAAAGCCTTTCAAATTTCGAACCTGAAATTTGAGGCCTTCATTTCTTGTCGCCGTTGGCATGGTTCATCCTCTGAGGCCATCGTTTGCTCTCTCTGGATCTTTTCTTTCTTCTTCTTCTAGGGCTAGCCCCTTTGAACAAACCGTCTGGTTTCATTTTGTGTTACCCTCTCTCCGTTCTCTCTTGGACGGCATTTTTGTAGTACTGTCAGTTTCTTCCACCCTCCTTGTGTCTGTAAAGGACATCTCACGCTCGCTATTGTGGTCTTCCCCGGTGTCTCTGATTGGGCTGTTGGCTCTTGCAAGTTGGCCCTTTTCATCGACTGTCATAGCGGTTCCTGCCTTGGCACTTCATGCTCAGGACGGATCTGCTTGGGGTTTTTTTTTGCAGAAGTCCTCACCCATCAGGTGCGGTTATTCCCGAGAGAAGCTTTGGATTTCTCTCTGGGTTTTCAATTTTCAATTTTCAAATTTTAAATTTCAAAATTCAAATTTGAAATTTGACTTTCTGCGGGTTTCTCGCCTCCACGGATTTGGGATGGGCTCCGTGCCCCTGGATGATGTGGTTGTTGGGGCTGACTGTCCATGCTTCTGGTTCCGATGTAAAAGCTTCGGCTCTGTTTTGGGTAGATCTACCATGCCCGGTTAGTTGCAGGTGGCTTGCTCTCCTGCTGTTTTCTCGGTACATTGATGCTGTATGAGGTTGTTAGTCGTATTGCGCATCTGGCCATGTTATTCTGGACGTGCCTTGGTGTCTATGTTATTGGATGGTTTCTTTGCTCGGATGGGTGGAACTGCTCTCTTCTGATGCTGGCAACCTTTGGGGATGCTGATGATGCTTCATAGCTATGCTGATGGAGAGGCTGATGATACAGGAGGAATGCAGGCTTCCTGCTGTGTCATGTGAATGCTACTGTTGTATGCAATGACTTACTGGTGTTGGCAGTATGGAGGATTCCATCTATGTCTTCCAGTTGCTGTTTTCGAATTGCTCCAAGCTTTATGAAGCTGGGCTTTTTGCTGTGAAGCAGTTCCTTGTTGCTGAAATAGCAGCTGGCATTTATTTGGATTTGGGTGTGAAGCTTTTTGGATTCAAGTGCCGAAGTTGGCACTAATGTCGGCTCATGCGTTGCTTGTTGGAGCCAACATAGCCGGATGTCAAACGCAGCGGGCTCTGTGGTCCATCAGGGGACTCCCTTTTTTTTTTTGGTAAGTAATTAATTGTATTAGAATTTTAAAGAAATGTACAAAAAATATGTTCATAACCAAGTGTTTTGCCTACTTGGAGATGGAACATCAGGGGACTCCCTTGATGCTATGTTCTTAGTCCAAGTTGGCAAAACACTTGGAATAGAACATAGATTTTGTACATTCTTTTATTTTTAATGCAATTACTTACTTATCAAAAAAAAAAAAAATGTGGTCCTCAGGTCTGCAGTCTTTGGGTGTGTTGGATTGGCTGGTGATTGCCGGCTTGGTATTCGGCTTTGGCGATTCTATTGCCAGTTTTCGGAGTTCGACTTGGTCTCCTAACAGAGATGCAAAGGCAGTGGTGCTGAAGACCTGTTTGGGATGCTGTAGTCTTGAGTTGGCTGTCCAGCAAATGGTGTCTTTTGGGCTCACTGTGTTGGGGTTATACCTATCTTAGTGACTTATCATTTTGGGCTCTCGATTTCGATGGTAATACCCTTTCGAATGGTTCTGAGGCGCTGCTGTAAGGAGCTGCTAGCCGAGGCCCTGTTTGGCTGAGGTGGTATTGTGTCCGAGATGGTCTGATGCCCATGGGTGTCCCTTGGCGGGCTCCATTTTGTGGGGTATTGGCCATTGGGGGTTTGCTGATGCGAGTCTGAGTCCCCTCTGCACTCGGCCATGTCGCAGATTTTTGCCGAGATGATGCGGCTGTGTTTTGTTAGCTATCTCAGTCCGAGGACCTGTTTCTGTCTGAGGACTGGTTGAATTTTCTAAAAGGAAGGATGCTGTATTAGTGCGTGTGTTACGACCGGATTGTTTTTTCGGCCGACTTAGATGCAGCTCTGTGTTGTGTTTGTTTTCTTTGTTCGGTTTCATGTATTGGTACATGATGGTGCTCGGGGGATACCCTAACTTGTTGTTCTACCTCTAAGTCAGCGAAACACTTGGAGTTAGAACACCGTTCTGTACTTTCCTTATGTGTTGAGGCCGGAATGGTTTTCTTTGAAGCTGGAGTCCTCTGCACTCTCAAAGGCGGAGTGGCATTTTGAAGCAGGAGGACGGAGTGGCATTCTGGAGCCGGAGCTGATAGCATACGTTGAGGCCGAAGTGGCATTTTAATGGCGGAGTGACTCTTGAGGCCGGAGTGGATTTTCACAACCGGAGTGCCTTGTTGAGTTCGGAGTGGCGCTTTGAAGACAGCGTGCCTTTTGTTCTTTTTCTTTATTGCCAAAAAAAAAAAAGAACTAGCTTTCGGGATTGGCTAGGTCTTCTTTCCAAAAAAAAAAAATCTTTTTCTTTCTTGCAGGACACGTTTCAATGGGAGTGGACCAATCCAGCCGATGGTAAATGATGCTACCTTGAGCAGTCGTTCCCATGGGCTCTAAGAGACGACAAATGAGTGTTTATTTTTTTTTCTCTCTTAATAGATGGAGTGGACTACGTGCGTTGAGGCTAGAATGGTGTACTTTGAAGCCGGTGTGCCTCTGCAATATAAAAGGCGGAGTGTTTTCTGTGCTTTCGAGGCTGGAGTGGCTTTTTGAAGTAGGTGGACGGAGTGGCATTTTGAAGCCGGAGCTGATAGAGTGCGTTGAGGCCGGAGTGGCATTTTAATGGCTGAGTGACTTTTGAGGCCGGAGTGGATTTTCAAAACCGGAGTGCCTTGTTGAGTTCGGAGTGGCACTTTGAAGACGGAGTGCTTTTTGTATTTTTTCTTTATTGCATGGAAAAAAAATCAAAAATAAAATAAAAAAAAATCAAAAAAAAAAATCCTAGCTTTCGGGATTGGCTTTTCTCACTTTGTTATTTCCCCTTGTTCAATCCCTTTATGGTCTTGACCTCCAGCTGTAATGTTTTGATCTTAAGACCTTAGTGTTTTATCATGGTCTTCTTTAAAAAAAAAAAATCTTTTTCTTTCTTGCAGGACACGTTTCCTTTTTTTTTTTTTTTTTTGGTAAGTAAAATTTTGGATTCATGGGAGAAAAAATTACAACAATATTGTTTTATGCCAAGTATTTGACTTGGGGATAAAACAAAATCGGCCGGGCATACCCAGAGCAACGAGTACAAACGTAATTTCAAAAAGGCTCTAGGAGCCCAACATTCTACGAAACTATAGAAATAGGAAGAAAATAACATCACAAAACCGGGGAAGGCACAACTATCCAACCCCAAGAAAACAAAGAATGTACTTCTCCAAACAGCCATGCATAAAACCACCGCAAACCAGCCTCAAAATCACACAGACCACCAACAGGGACATCACCAGCACAACAACCAGCTAGAACAAATCTGCCCGGTATACCGCAGCAATTGCTTTTAAACCCAGAACAGCCCCTAAGGGACCGAAACCACCCCAATCGCGATGCTTGATCCACATCCGCAAAGCCTCGTTGTAGAATCCTGAGAAAAATGCAAACCGGGACCGATAGGAGCGGGAACCGTGGTTGCACATTCCACAATTGATCGATGCCAACTTGTTTTGCCAACGAGAATGAACCAGCGGTGATCCATTCCGGCCGAACCGAGAAGAGAGAGTGCAAAAGCGAAAGCTCAACCACTTGACAGATAGATTCCAATCCGGCATTCTTGCATATCCGAAAGCGGACACCACCATGTTTGCATCAGACAAGAAAGAATCAACAACAACTAATTTTCACATCCAACGAAATTAAATTTCAGCATCTTGGTTATCGGATCGAACCATTGACATCCAACATGACAACTTCATCATAATCCGGCAACAGCCGTGTAATGGGACACAGTACTGTGCCGAGGATCAAAGATCAGGATTTGGATTGAGCATCTTGAGTCAAAATGGTCAGTAGCATCCCATAGCAAAGATCGGGACACACACCTCGCAGCAGGACTACAACACCCGGTTCTACCGACAATCCATAGCGACCCTAGTTCCAACGGCAAAGGAGAATAGGTCAATAGCGAGGCAATTAGCGGCGGAACCAACTTCACAAAGAAAGATCCAACAGCTCAATCGCGTAAACAATCATCAAATAGCACGTCGATCACCACGGCCGGCAAAACACTGAGGGCTAGAGAATTGACAAAGTCGGCACTTAATGTAGTCTTCTATCCAGGACTCGGATATACCACGCAACAAAGAGCATTCCCAAAGAAGTTTTCTTCACATCACGATGGTCTCTTCCATGATCAAGACTGTGACTCATGGTCTGCGGACACCAGCCACATCGGATCGGGCGGCCGGTAAGGTCAAGATCCGAGCTGGCCAGGACCACCCATGCATCATAAAATTCCAAAGCCTCATTGTTGAGATCGAGCAACAAATCCACATAAGGCAAACTTCACCGGGCAACACCCGTTTGCGGCGGAGGAAAAAAACCAGCAACAAGATCCATTAACATCCACAAAATAATCCAACTCGAAGCAAATGCCAATCGCAAATGGATCCCCTGCAACCTCAACACATTTAGGCGGCGAGCATCATGAATGCGGGACAAACGGGCAAAGGCTCATTTGCATCGGCAAGGAAAGGTGCAATGAAGAGTGATTCCCAGCCAACAAATGAGCACATTAGCACATCGACCGGCCAATACTCAAGATACGGCAAGTCGAAGGGGATTGGGGCACTGCAGGACACGTTTCCATGGGAGTGGACCCATCCAGCTGATTTTTTTTTTTTTTTTGGTAAATAAGAATTTTGGATTAATGGGAGAAAAAATAGTACAAGATAATATGTTTATCTTCAAGTATTTTGACTTGAAGAAATAAACATAATACGCTAGGGCATGCCCCGAGCGGAAAGTACATACGAAAAAAAAACGACCTCTAGGAGGACAACTTTAACAAAACGACAAAATTGACAATTCCATCGTAACAGATTGAACATAGCCAACATATTAGCAATCATAGTGGCATGGCAAGGCGTCAGAACCACCTTGACTGGTGAAAGCATAACAAAGATCAACACAAAGGAACTGGCTTCACGGCACCACAAAACCAATGCAATTTGCCACATAGTCACGGAGGACTTCCATGGATAGCATTTAGCAAAGACAAAGCGGCAGCAAAGAAATTGAGCCACCATCCATCCGGACTCCACCATGAAAGCGAGGCGGATATCAGCGACCCGATCACGGCTTCATCTGGGCAATTGAAGCACACAAGCAATCCAAAGACTGCCAACTCTTACCACCGAATTGACATACCACCAGCGGATTTCGCTGAATCGCAACAAATTAAATCCCACTGCTCCCACCATGCCAGCGTAATCCAATGCCGAACACCACCGGTCACACTGCAACCGCAAAGCACTGCCGCCAGCATCAAAAGTATTCATGATCTTGCAAAGCGGCAAGATGATGAAAGAAACAACTCATCAAACCCTTTGCACCCAAGGGGCACTGCTGTTCACCGTAGCCATAGAAGTGCATCAACCAAACTTCCAACAAAGACAGGGAATAATCCAAAGTCCCACAATCCCATACTACCTCGAATAGAAGCGGTAAAGACCATTGCGTGAGGCCATAACACATTAGATTCAAATTGGTGCAAGGAAAACACCTTGACTAATCAAGAAATAGCTGGACACATACAATCCAAGAATTGCAACACTAAACGCCACCATACAAGACAAATCGAGCGAACATCACCTTAGAACAGGAAGATCCTTCAAGAACAGATAGCACGATATCCATTTTGCTCGACCATCAGTAGGAATTTCCAAGTCCATAATCACATGGGCTCCCCCAACCCAATCGATAAGTGGGAAAAAACAGCCGAGCAACAGCAACATCAATGACCATTGGGCCATCACTATCTTCAAGCCGAGACAACATCCCACGAGAAAATTGTTGCCAAGCAACAACTTCAAATATTGTTGAGAAGCCGACACTAGCATTCCAATGAAATGCAACACGATCGCCAAAATAAAAAAGAATCGTAGCCGTTAGAGCACCTCGGCATCAAGACCCACCAAATTTAGAATTTGGCCAGTGGCTCCGACCGCAGCAGATCCTCAATCTCACGCGATAACGAAAAAAATCCCGGGCTGAGAGGAAGCGGCTCAGTCACGGCTCGAAAGATCGAGAGGCCTCAGCGGATCCACGGCGGCACATCGGGCGTCGGCCAAGCATCACCCAACCGGGCATCGGCCACCTTAGAGCCAAGCACTGACCTTCGAGAGCCCATCCTATCTGAAAAGTAGTGAACAGAAAGAGAGTACCCTAGGTGCAAACCAAGGATACAAGGGAAACGTCTTTGGAGAGAAATGCGTGGGCTCAAGGATGGGCGATGACGCACTCGGCGGCCATAGGGCCCCGACCCACGAACTCTTCGCCCGAAGAAGAACCATCGCCACACACGGAAGGCGAAAGATGGTCGAAACACCCGGAATCAAATCGTAGCCAACCTCGGGTCGCCGAGCATGGAAACCGGTGACGGAAGGGGGCCGGCGGGCAACCGGAGGGCGACCATGGCCGGCACCGAGCCGCCTGGTGCCTTGGTCGGGATCGCGAGGACGACGCCAGCATTCAAATTCAAAATCAAATTTTGAAATCGCTGTCGGCGACGTTGTCGAGGACCGCCTCTCGATTCAAATTTTGAGGGTAACCCATCCTGCGGAAAAACCCGGGTGACCCATCCAGCTGATGGCTAATGATACTTCCTTGAGCAGGCATTCCCATGAGTTCTAAGAGATGACAAATGAAGACATTGGTATTTTTGAAGCTGATTTATGCATAAATGAAGATTGACTATCCAACATACACACTGATGGATGATGAACACATGATTTGCTAAATGCCTCCTATTCCCTTTTCTTCGTGGATGCATATTATGCCCTAGCGTGTTGTTCTACCTCTCAGTTGGCAAAACACTTGGAGGTTGAACATCATTTTGTAAGTTTTATTTAATTTAATCTCATCTTACTTACCAAAAAAAAAAAAGAAAGCCGAAAGGCATTTTGCCCGGGTTGTGATCAAATGCAAATTTTGTGTTCTGTTTCGGCCGGTTTAGAAAGTAAGCTAAATAATGATTTCTGAGCTTTGGCCGATTTGCTTTTGCTTGGGTTTGCCCGATGTGGAGTTGAGGACGATTTTGGCATTGATGACTTGGCCAGAGTTTGCCCTTCATCCATGATGGTTCCTTGTGCCGAGTTGCGGATGGGGCCGTGGCGACATTGTTATGTCGAATTGGGTGAAGGCCAAATTTTTTGCCCCCGTGGGATTGGTTTTGACTAGAGTTGACTTGACCAAAGTGGTATACATGATGCTATATATGTCTTTTCGATTGTATTTCAATTTTTCTTGACTTGGCTCATGGTTTCAGATTATGACATGTTCATGTGGCTTGGGGTACACCCCAGTATCTTTGTTCTAATTCCAAGCCGGAAAAATACTTAGAGTTAGCATAAAGTTTTGCATCTTTTTTTTTAATTTAATGCACTTTACTTACCAAAAAAAAAAGTCTTCTTGGATCCACAAAAATAGAATCAAGGACCATTGCATTTGGACTCTAAAAGTCCCGGATTTTAGCCCCTGGAGCTGGCGGAAGATTATGAAGCTCCGCCCCTTTATGCGCTCCCACTCTATTAAGACCAATTTAGCCTCATGCTACAGGGAAGGCCGTTGTCATGCTTAAAGCCGTCTTTGTCATATGCTTCAGGGAAGGTCTTTTTCATGCTTAAGGCCGTCTTACAAATCATATAATTTAGCCGATTCTATAATCAGAGGCCCTTTTCAAAATCAAGATCGGTTTGGATCTTCACCTCACAAGGCCGAATTGGATCCATCCTCACATTGGTCGGTTTGAATTTCACCACTCATGGCCGGTTGGGATTTATCTTCACAATGGCTGGTTGGAACTTCAACATCAAAGACGGATTGGATTGGCTTGAAGCTGTTCCGGATGCAGATTGGGCTCATGTTTAATGGGATGATCCAATGCATTTGGCGTCTCTCTGGCCTTAGTTAGTGTGCTGATCTGTATTCAGGTTAGCTCCTGTTTTTGATGTTGGGAGCTGATGTTGCTGCTGGTATATGTGATGGAATGGTGGGAGCCATTGCTGGAGCGTTCCGACCTTGGCTTGAAGCTGTTCCTGGTGCCATGTTGCTCTTGCTCTTGCTCTGGTGAACAGAAAGTTGCTCTTGCTCTGGGCCATGTTGCTCCTCTGCTGTGAAGAGCAGCTACTGATGCAGGAGTTCATGTTGCTCTTGATGTGAGCTGATGTCTAGTGCTTGTAGCTTCTGATGGTTGAACAAGGAATCCTACCTGTTGTTGCTAAATGACGCTGCTCTTGTTTTGCTGAGGCGCCTCCTAGCTGTACATTCTGCCTTGCTGCTGGGTCCCAGTGATGCAATTCTTGGTTGCTTTATCCTTTTCTACTGCTGATTTCTGCTGATGCTGGTGCTTGCTGAAGACCAAGCTGATGTTTTCAGTTGCATGCTTGATATCCTGAATCCATGCTGATGGAAGCTGATCTGGTGGGAACCCCTAGAAGGAGAGGCTACTGCTGTTGTTTTGCTGGCGATGTAGCGGTGTTGAGTGCTGCTGCGTGGTACTGATCTTTCTTTTGGAGGTTTGCTGCTGATGCTTGGATGATATACACGTGGGCTTGTGCCCTGCTGCGTGGTGCTTCTGGAGCATGGGCAGCTGAAGGTGTTGAAGATGCCTTCAGTTGCCTATAGTGGCCTATACGAACAATGTTGTAGCTGCTGTGTGACATTGAGCTGAAGCAGGTGCTGGTACTGTTGATGCCAGGGCTCCTTTCTTCTGCTAATTATGGAATGGCTGCTGGGCTATATTGGTGCATTGGCAGTTTACTGGCTGCCTCCAAATTAGGTTTTGCTGATCCTGGTGAAGCTTGAAGTCCAGTGATGTAGCTGATCTTGTGTGTGTCTGTTTAAGTGTAATTTCAGATTACATTTGTTGTTTTTTTTGTTGATCGCTGTCCTCTTAGAGGCTTTTTTGGTATTATCTGTTGTACCGTTTGCTCGAGGTATGCCCTAGCTTTTTATGTTTTATTTCCAAGTCAAAATACTTGGAGATAAACATAGATTTTGTAATTTTTTTCTCCCCATAATCCAAAATACTTACTTACCAAAAAAAAAAAAAAGATTGGATTGGGCTACTAGGTGATTGGGATCTGATGATGTTGCCCCTTGCTTCTGCTGTGATTAACCTTGCGGTGCTGGGTCCATGTGCCTTCGGACTCGATGCCAGTGCTGTATTCCTGATGCTAGGGATGGAGTCACAGAGTTGCGTTAAGAAGGCTGGAAATGCCTTGTTGGATTAAGCTACTGACATTTTGGTTGCTGCTGTTGTTTTCATACCTTTAGATTGATCTAGTTCCTTAGGGTTTTTTATAGTGTGTTTGTATTTTGGCCGGATTTCATATGGCCGTGCTAGTTGATTCTCACCTAGATGCTGGTGTAGTGTTTTATTTCTTTTTTCTCTCGGCTTCATGATTAGGTTCATGGTGGTGCTCGAGGAATGCCCTTGCTCGTTGTTCTACCTCTAAGTAGGCAAAACACTTGGAGCTAGAATAGTGTCTTGTAAATACGACTATTTTAAATTTTAATTTACTTACTTACCAAAAAAAAAACTCTATTAAGACTATTGGGGATGGCTCTAATACTTTCATCTGGCACGATAACTGGCACCCTCTGGGCCCCCTGAGTGATGTTAGTTTTGATCGGACCCGATTGGTCTCGGGCCTGCCCTGGGATGTTAAGGTTTCTGATATTATAAGAAGTGAACGCTGGGTCTGGCCTAACCCTAATGATCTGGAGGTCTCTCTTCTTGTGGAAAACATGCCTCCTTACCTCCCTCGCATCAATCAAAAAGACTCTTTGAGTTAGGACGAGAATGCTAATGGAATATTCTCGACTAGATCCGCGTACTTCCTCATCCATCCTGAGCCCCGAAATTAAAATTTGGCTCCTTTGGTGTGGGGCCCATCCCATATCCCTGCCCACGCTTTTACACTCTGGCTGACCATTAGAGGTAGACTCAATACCCTTGACCGCCTCCATGGTATTCCAAACCTTTCCCATAGATGCACTCTATGCAACACGGGTGATGAAGACCATGGGCATCTTTTCTTCTACTGCCACTTCTCTAGATCCTTATGGATCAAAATCCAAAGACATGTGAGGAGTCCCCCTGTATCCGATCCTCCGGGTTGGTGCTGGTTTTGGCTGAGATGCATTTATGTTCCTGTTGTTGTGCTGCTTGACTTGGGATTTGTTACTACCTTGTGTTGTAGTGCCGAATGTAATGATTTGGTGATGCAGAATGGTTGGAGCTGCATTTGCTGGGTAGCTTCCTTAATTTGCCCCTTCCTGCCAGTGTCGCCAAATTTTGGACCCTGCTGGAATTGGTGGATGCAGCTCTTGGAGCTCTGGTTTGCTGAGTCTGTTTTTGTCCTGCATTGTAGCTTGTGGGAGGCTCTCTTTTTGGAACGCAGTTGATCTTGGTTCCTTTTGGGTTCAATCGACCTTATTGCTGATGCCAATTTGTAGCAATCCTGGGATTGTTGCTCTGTTATATTTGTATATGTAGATCTTTAATGTACTCTAGCCGTTGCATCTGATCTGCCGTATGGCTTCTGGAGGTGTGGTGTTGGCAGCTGGCTTGTTGTTTATTCTCGTTTCTGTGTTAGTAGGTGTTGGAATGGGTGAACGAACCATTTTGATTTGGTTCTTAGGAATGAGGTGGAGATGCAGATACTGCTTACCTTGGCTGGTGTCTTTCGTGTCTCCTTGGATGATATGATCCTGATGCTTGAATTCCTTGTTGCTTGTCGCCTTCTGGAGCTGCTGCTGCCCTAGGCGTGCGAAACTTGGGATTCTGGCTCTTGGTTTATTGGTAAACAGGTGGAAGAGACCTGCTATTTAATGTTGTTGCAGCAGTGTGGCGGCTATGACTTTGGCGATTTGAGGGCTCAAGCTGTGGATGATTTGCTGATCTCTAGTTCTGTTTCCCTGTGCTGGTGTTGAAGTTTTTTTGCTGTTAGTGGGCTGGGCAGTTTGAGTTTGATGCTCATGCATGTTTTGCTACCTATGTTGCTGGTGTGTGCTGGGAATGGCTGGCCCACTAAATTAAAGCTAGCTCTGAATGTGCGGCATATTGGAGCTGGAGCAGTGGGATCGTGTGTGCAGCAGTGGGATGGAGATCCCCTTATTTTGCTCCTCTGTTGGAAGAGGCCTGCGTGTTGCTGAAGTAGTAGCAGTGTGGCGGCTCTGAAAATCTGAGGGCTGATGCTGTGGATGCTTTGCTGAATTCTGGTTCTGATTCCCTGTGCTGGTGCTGCAGCTCCGTTCTTCCTAATGATATTGGGCTGGGCAGTTTGCTGCTGATGTTGGATGCCTGCGTCGGTTGCTCATGCAAGTTGTGCCACTGATGTTGATGGTGAGAGCTGGGAGTGGTCGGCCCACTGTATTGGCGCTGGTGGCTACTAACCTAGGGCTACCATTTCCGTATATGTAGCAGTGGGCTGGTGATTCCAGTGTTTTGCTTCTCTGGTGGTTTTTTTGCTTTTCTAGTTGATTTTTTTAAGTGTGCATTGTCGTTGGGCCGGGCTGCTTTCGGTCTATTGCTAAATTTCACCTAGGTGAGGTTTTTTTTTCATTTGCTGTTAATCTATCAAAGATTTTGTTTATGCTGATGCTCGGGGTATGCCCTAACTCATTGTTCTAAGTCCAAGTCAGCAAAACACTTGGAGTTAGAACACCGTTTTTGTACTTTTTATTTCATTTAATTCATTAAACTTACTTACCAAAAAAAAAAAGGTACCATAACATCATTTGGGTTGCAACAAACTAGAAAGGGAATAGTTTATTGGCTCTTTCTAAACACTTTTCTCTGGCGGCCACGGTCTACTACATTTGGAAGGAACGCAATAATCGTATCTTTCAAAAATCCCCTCTCAAGATATGTCCCAAATCTTTCCTATGATTATCAATGTCGTGCGGTTCAAATTGAAGACCGTTATGGAAGCTAACAGATGTGTTGCTAGCTCGCTTCGGATTCGTTGGAGCTTATAAAAAAAGTGGCTGGTTTTTCTGTGGGATTGGAATTAAAAAAAAAATTTAGTGCTTTTGCTCAGCCGGTGTGGTCTATTTCATCTACCTTATTGGTGAAGGTGTCATTGTGCTGCTACTTGTATCGGCAGTGGTGTTTTTTTAGCATCCTTGGGTTTGACCTGCTATGTTGGTTTGGCTCTGTTTAACAAAAAAAAAAAAAAGTGTTGGTTAGGCTGGACTTGTACAGCTTGTACTGCAGTTTTTTTCTGCTTTCCCCATTTTGATCTCTTCACACCATCACACTCAAACACGCTCGTCCCCCTTCCCCAAAAAAAAGTCTCGAAGCTTGCTGGCTGCTCGAGTTTTGTGGGCTTGGTCAGGTGTTGGGCGTTGCTGCCCTCTGGGGTCTCCCATCTAGCTGCTGTTCCAATGTTCTGGAAATGGTGGTCTCTTGTAGATTTTTCATCTGCTGCTGGTCTTGGTGGTTTTTGGAATTGCTAAGGGTGGATCACCATGTATGCTCCTTGGGGTGTATGATCTTTCGGCCATGAAAGAGCTCTGCTGGCAGTAATCCTCGTAGGGGTGCATTGTTTCCCTTATCTGCTGATAATGGCCAAAGTGTCTTCAATCCGGTTGAGCTATGGGTGCAGTTTGATATTGAGGTTGGGCATTTCTGTCTTGAGTGTGTATGGAGCCAGGCCTTGATGTTGAAGGCTTTTCAACATGCTGGTGCTGCAATACAGTAGTTTCCCTGCGGGTGTCCCTTGCTGCCGATTAGCTCGGGACAATGGAGATGCTATTAGAGGCCATTGCTGGAGAAATTTGTCTTTTGCTGTGGTGATGCAAATGCCATAGGCTGATGCAGGTAGTTTGGTCTTTCGTTTAGTGGATTCTCATCCAATGCAATTGAATGGCTTCTTGAGGTGGTCGGTTCCTGTGGATTTTAAAATAGCTACTGGTGTGGTGGTACTGGGTTCTGCTCTTGGGTAGTGGTTTTTTCTGTGTGCCAGGACTCTTGGCTGATAATCATCTCCCGGATAAGTCCTCTTTATCCACACGTTGCAATATGAGTTTGGACTGGACTCTTCTGTTACTCTGGTTTGAAATAAGGCAGCAGGCTGCCAATCCAGCATGTTTGTTTTCTGCTGGGGGGACGTTTCTTTTAGAAGAAGTTAGGGTGAATACTACTTTTGTTTTTGGTAAGTAATTAGGGTGAATACTACCTTGTTGCCTTTCTCTACTGAAGCCCCAAACCAGATGATGTTGCTGATGCCCTTATTCTTGCCAACAGTAGGTGGATAGCTCTGAGCAGGTAGCTGTGTTGGTTGGGTGGTAGTAGATTTGTTGCCGAGACTTTGGAAAGTGATGCTGGTAGTGGTCCGAACCACCATGGGCATGCTCCTATTGTCCGAGGTCTTGTTGTTGGGTCCGTGACCCCTCTGCAATTGGCCATCTCGCTGGTCTTGCCCGAGCGCTTTTTTGTGAGCTTTTTGGTCATTGACATTGGCCTTGGGCTGAGGGGGTCCGAGATCCCTTTGGGGCTGTGTTTGTGAGCAAACTCGGGGACCGTTTGATATGTCTGAATTCGCCTACTCATGGATGAGTTGCTGTTCCTGCCCTCATTGATTTGGAATTAGTGTGTGCTTGTGGCAGGTCCGGGCTGTGGTTTCTCTTGCCGGGTTTTTTTTTTCTTTGTGGTTATTATCAACAATTTGATCGCGTTCTAGAGAGAGAAGCTCTCGCTTCTCTCTAATTTTCAAATTTCATTTTGAAATTTGAACTCGTCTTCAGCGGTGCTCCAGGCTTCCGCCTCTGCCTGGCGTTGCCGGAGCCGGCCTTGGCTGGTTTCCTGGTTGCTCTGCCCGATTCTCTCCTGGTTTCAGACTCCCATCCTTAGGGGCTTCGACTGTAGATGTGAGCTCGGTCCGATTCTCCCTCTTTGGGTTTGCTGAATCAGATTGGGCTCAAGGATCTTGCTGGTAGGCCTATATCTTCGTCTATTGGAGCTGTTGCCTTGGTGCCCGGTGCTCGTCTTTCGTCTTGATTGGGGTTTCTACCGGAGCCATTTTCCCATCTGTTGTGGGCATTTGTCGGGGAGGAGTTCGACTACTCTCTCTGGTTTCATTTCGATTACCATTTTGTTATATTCCAATTTTCAAATATCATTTTCAGCTTGAAATTGATTTTTTAGGGTCTCTCTCTCTCGGATTTGGCCGGATGTGCATTCTTTGTCTCACCGGGCCGAGAGTCCTGTTTACGATTTCCTTATGGAAGTCCTTCCGTGTAGTTGCTCTCCGACTTTTGTTCCCCTGGACAGATTGCCTCTTCGATGGGGTGAAGATGGTTTTTCTGTGTTTATGTTCTATGGGTTCGGGAGTTGCGGTGCAAGCATATAAGCTAGTCTTGCTCGTTGGATCGAGGCCGACGACGATTATCCTGTGCTCTAGCTCAAGCCCTCTGCTTGTGTGTTCCTTCATTGGGCCAGGTTGGGGTGCCGGTGCGGCTTTGGTTTGGGATTCATTAGCTGAAAACTGGAATAGCCGGACGAGGCCTTGTCTCGTTCTTGGTGCTCCTATTGCGGTGTTCACACGATCTTGTTTTGAGAAGGGTCTGTGTTCTTGGCTTGATGATCCTCTGTCTTTGGGTCCCTTCCTATTGAACGGTTTGGGGGTGCCTGCACTCCGGATTGGGACTATCCGATTGCAAGTGATCTTTCGGGTTAGGTGGCAATCCTTACATTTGTGGCTATCCGGTGGAGCATTTTCTTTTCTTGAGATTTGGGAGCTTTGTTTGGTTGGCATCTGCTATGGATGCGACTTTGGGAAGGGGGCTGTCGTGGAATCTCTTGCCGAGACCAGCTTGTTGGGCTAATGTTGTTGTTTTTTGCAATCTTTGGTAGTGGCGGGCTCCTTTGTTGTTATCTTCTGAAGCTGTGAGTGTCGATTTTGGTCTTGCTTTTTGCAAACAAACAGAGATCATGGTTGGCGGTCTGTGATGTCTTGCCGGGTGCCCTCTCTGAAGGGATGTATTGTTTGGAGCTTTTTGTTTTGATTCCATCTTGTTGGTTTGGGAGCTGAAGGATCTGCAAGGGAGGATTGCTATGGTGTTCCTTTCCATGCTCTCGAAGGCGATCTTGTTCTGCCTCTGTCATTGCAAAGGCTTGTTGCTGCTGTCGGGTGATGGGCTGCTTTTGGCTGAGCCGGCCGTGATGCATACCGATAGCTATCTGCTGCTGGAGCCTTGATGGAGCAGGACATGGCTCTACTGCTGGATTTGGCTGTGAGTTAATCCAGCTCTAGTAATGCCCTTGGATTGGCATGTTTTGTTTGGAAACAGCTGGGACCTTTTGTTGTTGTTGTTGCAGACTGTTGCTTGTAGTGCATTCTGTTGCAAATTTAATGTGGTCTGAGCTGCTCTTTGGCCTGTATTCGTGGAAGGGGATGCTTTGACTGAGTGGTGGTAATCTTTGCTGATGGTTGGTTCTTGAATCTTGCCTTGCTGGCTGTGGCTCTTGCCGACCGAGATGCATACCGATCGACTTTTTCTGCTTTGGAGCCTTGTTGGACATGGCTCTACTTTGCTGGTTTTGGCTGTGAGTTAATCAAGCCTTAGTACTGCCCTTGGCTTGGCTTGTTTTGTTAAGCTCTAATGCCTTGATGTGGATTCAGGTGACTGATTAGATGATCTAATGTCTCGCTTGTGTGTAACATCGGATTGATTTTATATTTTGTCGGTTCTGTTGAACTTTGTCCTCATGGAGGACCCCTTTGTTGTGTGTCATTTTTTGATGTACAAATGCTCGGGGAATGCCCTAACGTTTTATGCATTAACTCTAAGTCAAATACTTGAAATTACTACATAGACTGTGTAATTTTTTTCTCCCATTAATCCAAAATACTTACTAAAAAAAAGGGTTTGCCTGTTTTTTGTAAATTTTCTCCGGTCTCCTGATTTGTAACCGGTCCAGATTTAGTTTTTTGTAAGGTTTTTTTTCTTCTATAATTTTCCTTCAGTCTCATGATATAGTTCATGGTGGTGCTTAGGGTATGCCCAAGCGTCTATGTTCTACCTCTAAGTCGACAAAACACTTGGAGTTAGAACATAGTTCTTATATTCTTCCTTTTCGTTAATACATCTTTACTTACCAAAAAAAAAAGGGCTTTTTTTTGGTAAGTAATTGCATTAAAATTAAAGAAAATTTACAAAACTTTGACCCAACTCTAAGTGTTTTGCCAACTTGAAATTAGAGCATAGAGGAAATGGGAGTACCCCAAATCACACGGAAAGGTTTAGATCTAAGACCAAGAACCTTGACATGACAAATTAAAAAACAACCGAAAAAAAACATATAAACAGCATCGTGCCAAACCGGCAAAAAAGCAATCGAGCCAGATTAGCATGCGAAACCTGCCCAGAAGCCCATCTTCTCACAGCACTCTGCGAATTCTTGAACTATGCAGTAGCATAACCAAAAAAAAGAAAAAAAAGAAGATCATGCTGGGCATTTTGCACCAAATCGGCAATATTTTTTTTGGGTAAGTAAGTAAATTGAAATAAAAATAAATAAAATTACAAGAGGATGTGCTAGCTCTAAGTGTTTTGCCGATTTAGAAGTAGAACAACCAGCTAGGGCATTCTCGAGCACCACCATGAACCTAGTTATAAAACACAACAAACAACTACTAGATGAGCGACATCTAAATCGGCCACATGTTACCCGGCCTAAATACACACACTTTGTAAAATGACTCTAATATATTGTTTTGCAACAAAACCGTAGCACCCGAATTCCACCATTCCAATATCAAAGACAAAACAGAGAGAAAGAATCAAAACACCAACAACATAATCCACAGACGCAATAGCGCACACCATCATACATGCATTGCTCAAGCCTCGAACTCATTCTTTAGGCAAAACCTTTTTTTTTTTTTTTGGTAAGTATCTTTAGGCGACGTCCAGAGCAAAGGGGCCTCGGACTCATTCTTCGAGGCCTCGGCGCAGCTTCAAAGCCTCTCGGATAGGAATTCACCCAAAGCAGAATCAAAGCGAGCAACACGACACCTCTAGAGAGCCAATACACAGCAGAGTGGATCCTGCCCCCCATCCATAACCTGTAGCACCGGCACCAGCCTTCAACAGGGGAACTCACAATATCGCAAGAGACATTGCACCTCTCCAGCATCAGCATCCTCAATGAACAGGGGCAAGCCAGCAGGGCCGTACAAATGGCAAACATAGCGCACAGAACTGAAAACCATCAACATCAGCAAATCAGCCCAGCTCCACATCAGGGTCGACTACTTTCTACCATCCACAAGGCGCATGACCAGTAGCATCAGCCTTCCACAGGACAGGGACCAAGTCTTGCCCACAGAACTTTTCTAGCAAAAATGCAGAAGGAAGTAGCAAGCTTCCCCGTACAGCATAAGACAGCAGGAGGAGTGTCCAACAACATTATTACGTTTCCAGAGAACGAAAAATAACAAGTCCCCCAGAACCCATCCAAGAGAGCACACTATCTCACAATTCAGGAAGAAGAAGAAAACAATTCGAGATACCACAATTTTGGACTAGCTCCATACAAATAAGCCCCATCAGCATAAAGCCTACGAGCCGGAGGATCCTTTGGATTATTTGGAAGCAGATTTTTTTCTTTTTCCGGGACTATCCTGGCTTCCTAGATTCGTATTCCATGGCCATCACCTCTTTGACGCTTAAAAATTTCCCCTTCGAATAGTCAAGGGCCCAGCCCACACAAATATTAGCAGAGGAGCCTCTGGGGCTAGTAGTGTCATCCCCCGCAAAGTTTAAAGTATCCAGAAAATACTTATTTGACAGCCGAGAGATAGAGCTAGGTGCTAGATCAAGATCGTCATTGAAATCAGGATCCATAATATTGTGGTTGAACTGCACATCAGGAGGGCTAGGGGAAGCAGGGACAACGACACAATCCAAATCATTGGCAAGTGCGACGGGTCACCGATCAAAACCCCCTCGGCGCCATCCGGAACTAGCTCCCTTGAATTTATAGCATCCATTTGACCCGGTAGCATCCATAAGGGCGGTAGTTGCTGGGGGCACAGCAATTCGGATTAGCTTTTTTTTTTTTTGGTAAGTGAACAATTCGATCGGCGAGGGCAAAGAAGGGGCTATGGCGGCGCCACCTCTGAAGGAGTCTTACTGGAGCCTTGGAAGGATTGCAAGAGCTTCTAAATGATCTTCATCAGAGATTGGCGTGGGGACACATCTGCTTGGCATATCAGACGGATTGAGACTCCTAAGCACAATATCTGTGAAAGAGAGAAGAGGCACAGGGGCGCTGGCAGTTTGAAGACAGGAGCCCTGCTCCGAGTCCATAATCATAGTATCAGAATTGATGGCTATATAATCCTGAATAGGATTTGTCATCATAGCATCACGCAGAGGAGGCTGAGACACCAGCGCAGGCCCAAAACATCTGGGATTGGATTTGCCTTCAGCTCATCACAAGGAGAGGCATGGGAGTCAAGCGCAGCCCCATTAGATGGGCATCCAACAGACATAGCATAGTTTACATCGAGAGTCATTACAGTCTCATCCAACAGGCACACAGAGGAAGCCTCACAAAGGGAACTGTCAGATATTGGATGTTGGATAGAACCAGTAGGATTTAGGGGTCCATCATCCACTAGAATGGGAGAAGAGGAAGTGACAGAGCACCTGGAGTCATTAGCATCATTCAGGTGGCCTACTGAAATAGGATGCAAGGTATAGTCCCCTTGGTGTATTCTTCTGCGGTAGAATTGAAAGAGCTGGGACGAGATTTACCTGGGTGATGGATGACATTCTTGGAATGGCATTTAGATTCAACATGACCTACCAAATGGTTCGATGCTCCATTGGCTAGGGCGGTGGAAGATGCACGTGTGTGGGTGCTCGATGGCTGGAAAGTGGCTGGCCCCATTGTGTTGTGTTATGTAGTTATGCTGTTGGCTCTGGAATGGTGGCCTACAGTTTGTCTCAACTTTTGTTTCAAACAAACCTGGTGTAGATGAATCTTAGTGTGTGTGTTCTTTGGCCGGGCTACATATGGCCGATTTAGATGCTGCTCATCTAGTTATTTTTTTTTTGTTATTTTTTTGATGAGTGTTCTCGCTCGGTTTCATGACTTGGATCATGGTGACGCTCGGGGTATTCCCTGATGTTTTACCTCTAAGTCGGCAAAACACTTGGAGTTAGAACGTCGTCCTGTACTTTCGTTTATTTTAATTTCATTTACTTACTTACCAAAAAAAAAACCTACCAAATGGCAGCGGCCGCAACGAGTAGGCTTCCAACTATACTCCACGTTCACCAACGATTGGGACTCAGAATTAGGGCAAGATTGAATGGCGATGCAATTGGGAAAAGGGCCATCCACACCAACTTCCACACAAATCTTGGCGAAGGATACATTTTTCATTTTCCATTTTATTTTTATTCTTCCGGTCTTCGCTCCTACCGTTTCCCGACTCTGGCGGCGCCAGAGCCGGCCATGGCTGGTCTCCTGGGTGGTCCTCCCGGTTCCTTCCCGGGTTGCGCCTCCCCCTCTCTGCCTGTACGGCCGCCAGTTTTGGCGGCGTCACCCAGACGCTCAACTTCTCTATGCATCCGGATGCCATTCTGTTGGCTTCTTCTCCCTCGAAGATTGAGGGCGTATCTGGTCCTACCGGCCATGTGGTCAAGCCGGTTGCGGAATCCCCCTCTTGGTCCTCTATAGCTCAGATCGGTGGAGTATCCTTGACTCCCGATCTGAAGTTCTTCCCTCCTCAGGGCGTGATTGGCGATGGTGATTGCATCTCCCCCCCTCAGAGGTTCTCGACCAAGGTAGGCGATTTTGGGGTTCCTCCTTGGTGGGTTACTTTTTCAACTGTCCTCCTCACTTTCGGGCGGTTCGCTCCATTGCCCATCTTCTCTCGGCGCGATTCGGTCTGGAACACATCGCTACCAACGACGATGGCTATTTTTTTTTCGGTTCTCCTCTTTGGCAAAGATGGAGCAGTGCTTAAAGGCGGGTCCTTGGACGATTGCAGGTAAAGCCCTCTGCCTTAAGCAATATCTCCCTGGTATGAAGCTGTCTAGGGATTTGCTTTCCTCGTTCCCTATATGGGTTAAGCTATTCAAGGTGCCGGTAGAATTCTTGATGCCATTGGGGCTGGGGTGGATTGCCAGCTCTATTGGGAAGCCGATCCACCTCTGTCCTAGTACTGCCAAAATGGAGAAGCTCGCTGCTGCCCTTATTTGTGTTGAGATTGAGGCAGATGTGGCACTGTCCTCTAGGATTATCCTGAATTCGTCCAATTCCATGGCTGTGGTGGAAGTCGAATACTCTTGGAAACCGTCTAAGTGTAGACTTTGTCAGCTGTTTGGTTATGAGGAGGCCAATTGCAAGACATTGAAGTCCTGCTCTGCTGCTGGTAAGCATCCCAGGAAGAGAGCTGTGCCAAAGTGCTGCCCCTTTAGTCCGTCCTAGCCGGCTGACTTGCATAATGTAGTCGAATGCCCTGGCAGCTACTTGCCTATGAAGGTAAATGCAGATAATCTGGAGATGATCCCTGCCTCTGTTTCTCCTCTTTCCTCTGCTCTTTCTTTGATTGTGGATGCTGATTCCCTTAATGGCAAGCATCCTAAAGATGTAGATTGTGAGCCTGTGTTTGGGGCGCCCGATCCTAGGTGTCAACCTGGAGTTTCGGTTTCTTTGGTTGAAGGCCTTCCCAGGGGCTTTCAGTTGGGGGCGATGCATCGAGGCTCTGTTGGAACTGGCATCCAATCTGAGGCTGCTTATCAAACCCCCAGTGTTAATGTGGTGGCGAGCTCCAAAGGTGGCAACGCTTTGGCTGATTCACCTTGGAAGCAGGCCCCCTTGCTGATGTCATAGCTCCCTGTGTTGCCCCTGCCATATCCAAGGTCGTTGCACTTTTATCGGAGACGAATTCTTCTTCTTCTAGTGAGGGAGACCTTCTTGATGGTAAAAATAGTGGCATGGAATGTGAGTCTGATGCTGCTTCTTCTCAGTTCTCCGACAGCTGGTCTATCGAGGATATTGCAAACGACCCAATGCTTTTTTTTTGGTAAGTAAGAAATTTGGATTATAGGGAGAAAAATATTACAAATATATGTTTTTACTCCAAGTATTTTGACTTGGAGTAAAACCATAAACCGCTAGGGCATTCCCCGAGCATCTAATACATTTCCTCCAGTGCTTACTTATGGAGAATGCTACCCAGCTTTATGTTTGCTCCATTGCCAAGGTTCAATGAGGTTTTTTGTTTGATTTCTTAGACTCTTGTTGGAATGATGTGACCGAATTAACTAAGGATGTATTCAAATATCCTTTCCATTGGAGGAGGATCATTGGAACAGATCCTCGGGTGCGTATTTTGAAGCCCTCTATTTGATGCTGGTTGCCGCATCTTCTAAACCACACATTGAGTCCTTATCTCCGGATAGGAAGCAGATTATATTTGATTTTCTATGTGTCCTGCTGAAATGGAATTCTGATTTTCCCTCTAGTATAGTCCATTCTGCTGAAGCTGGAGGCCCTCGACACCCTAGAGAGAGAAACTCTCTCTTCTCTCTTCGAATTCAAATTCGAATTCATCCATGGCGCTCCTCCCGTCTCCGGCGGCGCCATTGCCAGCCCCGGCCGGCCCTTCGGGAGTGCCTATTGACCCCTCCTCTCTTCCCTGCCTCCCCATAGATTCGGGTTCCCCGTCCTCTTCACCCGATTTTCCTTTGTATGCGGATTCTATTTCTCCTCCACCTGTTTCTTCGCTTGTTGTGGAAATCCCGTCGATTTCGTGCCTTGCTTCTGCTCCAGTTTCGTCCTGCTCCTCTGGGTCTGATACCGTCAAAAACCATGGTCTTACTCCTTCTCCGCCTCTGAAATTTTTCCCTCTACAGTCTGTGGCTGGTGACGTCGCGCGAATTTCTCCTCCCCCCCGAAGTGATTCCACAGAGTCAGCTAACCTGGAAGTCGACGTTGCTTGGATGCTTCTCTGGAAAGGGCATCAATTTCCATGCCGTGGCCAACATTGCTCGTCGGCTTTGGCATCGATTTGGCCTCTGTCATGTTGCGGAGGGTGCTAATGGCCTCTTTCTCTTTCGTTTCTCCTCTGACGTGCACTCAAACGCGGTCCTGGCCAGAGCCCCTTAGACTTTTAGAGGTAATCCTCTTTTTCTCAAGCGCTGGCTCCCGGGTATGCCGTTGGTTAGGGAACAATTGAATTCATTTCCTGTTTGGATTAGATTGAGAAACGTTCCGGCTGATTTCTGGACCCCTCTTGGCTCAGCTAGATTAGTAGCGTTGTGGGTAAACCTCTCCATCTTGATTCGTTCACTGCCAAATTGGAACGTTTGCATTCTGCTAGGGTGTGTCTCGAAATCTCTCCCGATTCGGTGCTCCCATCCAAGATTTTCTTAAAGAGCTCTACAAATGAGGTGGAGGATGCCACTGTTGTGGAGGTGGACTTGCCAGGTTCCCGGACTAGGGGAGGTTGAAGCACTTCTCTAGGCCGCCATAAATCTGCTGCTTCCTTCCATGACAATGGCCTGATGTCAGGTGGGTCTTCTGGATCTGTTGATCATTCCCAACCGTGTGAGACACATTCGACTGATCCCCCTGGTTTGAATCCTCAAGGTGCTGATTTGAATTCCTTGGACCTGAATGGCGTGGTGCCCAGTTTGGTTCAACCTAAGCTGGAGGCATTTACTGCATCTGAGGCTTTTGTGATGGATTGTTTGGATGTCCCCAAATCGTCCACCAGTCCTTCTGGCCGTGTGGCTGATCTTGGCACGGTGGTTGATCCCACTGTGATAAACCAACCTTCGGTGCCCGGCTTGGTCCAACCAATCTTGGGGCGTTCTTTGCATCGTGTGGCTTGTGTTGGATTCCTCGGATGGCCCCAAATCGACCACCTGTCCTTCCAAGATACCAGTTTGCTCTCAGTTGAATGAGCGGCCTCATGCTCAGGCTACTTATTCAGCATCTCCTGCTCCATGTACTCATCAAAAATCTGCTGCTGTGATCCGTGGTCCTGGGCTGGATCCTGATCAAATGGATTTTGTGGATGATTGAGATCCCATGCTGCCCTGTAGGCTGACCTCCGAAGAGGGCCATGTGGATGTTCTTGGCACGGTGGTTGATCCCACTGTGATAAACCATCCCTCTCTTGATGATGAGGAGGCCAATTTTGTTTCAGCTCCTTTGGTATCAGATTCTTTTTTGCTGTCCTTAGCTCCTGGCCGATCGGTTTGCCTTTCAAATGCAACCGGTAGAATGGGAGGCCCCCCTACTGCGCTCCCCAAAAGGTCGGACCTCGAAACTGATACAGATAGTGAGTGTACTCCTATCTCTATTCGACGTATAACAAAAAAGTATGGCTTGGATTCGTTCAAGCATGTGGGTTCCGAATCTATAAAACCCGGTGTGTCTTCTGCTAAAATTTCAGAGGGTCGGACCATTGTTTACTCCACTGAGAAATTTTTAAGCGTCAATGAGGCGTTGTCCCTGGAGAGTGAAGCTTGGATGCCTTCAAAATCATGGAAAAAGAAAAAACCCAAAAAACCCAAGGCTTCCCCAGGAGCTTTGGCCCTTTGAGGGTGTCTCTTCGGATGTAAATAAAAGCTGCTTATGGATTGGCCAATGGAGCGGGGCTCCTTTAGGGTGTATGCTGTTGGCCATAGCTTCTCCATAATCTCTTTTGTCTCTTCATGCATGATGAACCTGGGTCCCATTGGTTTGCTGAGGGATTTTATTTTTGCTGAGGGATTTGCTGTCATATTTTGTTTGCTGTTGCTGGTCTACTGGCTGAGTTACTCGAAGAGGAATTTATCCTTCTTAGCAGATTACTTCTGGATGTGTCCTTTCACCATAGGTGTGACTCGGACAGGTTGGTGGTTGGAGGTGATCTGCTATTGTAGTGGGCTGGTGTAATGCTGTACCTGCTGTTGTATTTGCTGGAAGTGTTGCCAACATATGTTGCTGATCCCGTGGTGCTCCTTGTTTATCAAAAGGTATTGATCCCCCTGTGTTGATCTATGATGCTGTCGGTGGCTGCTGAAGGATAAATGGAAGCACTTGCAAGTGTCTACTCATGCGGCAGTTTATGTCTCAGTTTGGAACATTGGGCATGGCTGCTGCTCTCATTTGGTTCGTATGAGCTGTTGGTGGAAGGATGCGAATTACTGTCTGCTGAGATGATTTGGCAGCTGCTGCTGGATTTTGCATGGAATATCATTTTGCCTTTCTTGGGAAGTTGTAAGCTGGAGTGTACATCTCTTTTGGCTTGCTGAATATGCTGGAGGTGGCAGTAAAGAATGGGCAGTGCTATTTTTTCCTTGCTGCTATATCCAGGAATTATTGAAGTTTTGCTGCCTTTTGTTTCACATAGTGGGGCTGAAAAGCTATGCAGTCTGGGTCTTGACCTGTAATCTGCAGCATCGATTGGGTGAAAGCCCTTTCTATACCTGTTTGGCGTACGGGCCATTCGCTGGAATGCTGACCGGCTGTTGGATCCTGCCTGGAATTCTTTGCAGAAGTGAAAAATGCATACTGGTTTCCTTGGCCAGATTTTTGTGGTGGTGGATTCTGTTGGCCCTGCACCCCTTGCTGGTCGAAGGTTTCATCATTTGTATTGTGGCTGTTCACATAGTGGATGCTGTTGGATGATGATGCGTTGCTGACCTTGGACGAAGGGGTCACGGCTGCTGTCTCCCGGGTTTTGAAGAGCTGTCTGGGATTTGTTCCCGGTTGATGGTGCTAATATTAAGAGCTTTGCCCTTGGAGTGGCATTTTGTTGTTTCTTCTGCTTTATTTAGGAACTGCCTTTGTGTGGTTGCTTGTGCAGTATGAATACCAGCATTTTTATCTATTAGTTGGTTTCATCGGTTGTATTTAAGTGCTCGGGGAATGCCCTAGCCATTTTGGTTTATCCTTAAGTCGGAATAACACTTGAGGATAATCCGTACTTGTAATATTTTCTCCAATTAATCCAAATCACTTACCAAAAAAAATAGTGGGGCTGAAAAGACCCACGGCTGGCTTGAAGATCCCTTTTGGCAGTGATGCTGAAGCAGGTGGAGACTTGAATTCTTCTGTTGCCAATTTCCGCATCTGATGGTGGAATGGTGCGGATCCCATGTGCTGTGATGAAAGGGCAGCTGCTGATGGTTTACTGCATGAAACATCCTCTCCTCCTGTGTGGTAAAATCTGTTGGAGGTGAAAATGCTGATTAGTTACTTGGACGTGCAGTGTCCCATATTGTTTCGACCAGAAGTTGATGGAATACTGGTGCTGAGCCGGTCATTCTGTCCTTCGGCTGCACCCTGCTATTGTGTGATGATGCTGAAGCAGTGGATGACTAGTCTTCTTATGTTGCAATTTTTCTGTAATGCCTTGGATTGCAGAGAAGGGGTATTTGGAACTGCAGTTTTCTTTAGTGGATGATGATGCTCTTGCTGATCCTACTGCAGTTTTTTTTGCTGATGGTTTATGCAGTTCTCTGTATTTGTGGTTGAACAAGGGATGGCTGAGATGTATCCATTGCTCGCTCATGGTCCTCTGCTTCGTTGGGTGGGTGGATTTTGTTTTCAATGTTGCTCCAACCAAGCTGCTGCTGGGTCTTGCGGCCAGTGTGGTGTAACTGATGGAGCTCGGTCTCGAGATGCTGCCTCTGCTGTTTTGGGTGAATCACCTGCCGAATGGCTACGGATGGGGCTATACTGCAGTGGTGTGAGATGCCTTGCTGATGCCCGCTGGAAGCGCTGAGCGCCAACTGCTGTGCTGATTTTTTGTTTTTTTGGACATGATGCCCACTGGTTGTTGGAACTTATGTTGTGTATCAATGTTTTCATGTGCATTTTGTTGTACTATCTGCCCGGGGGATGCCCTTGCGCTTTATGCATTATCTCCAAGTCAAAACACTTGGAATTAATGCATAGTCTGTATAATTTTTTCTCCCATTAATCCAAAATTCTTACTTACCAAAAAAAAAAGATTTTCCCTCTGGTATATATAACGATCTGGATGGATTAGTGACGGGTTTCCAGAGCTTTGAGTGCTCAAACCGATCGCATCTGACGAATGCCCGGTGTGGTGTGGAGGAGGTTCACACTCTCGATAGAATGGAGAATGTGGGTACTTGGATTCAAGCTAAATCTAGGAGGAAGCATAAAGCTGCCTCCAAGATCTCTTAGTCCTCCTCGGGCTTGTAGTTTTTTTGCCGTCTGGTGGCCTGTTTTGGTATCATGGTTCATGGTGATAACACTCTACTATAGGTTTATTTCTTAATGACTTTTGTCATGGTCTTAGGGGATTCCCTTGTTTCTATGTTTCTTTATCCAAGTCGGCAAAACACTTGGTAAAGAGCATAGTTTTTATACCTTTCTTTAAATTTTAATGCAATTAATTACTTGCAAAAAAAAGGACACATTTTCCATACGGGCTGTCCTGGAATTGAGTTGCGAAGGAATCCCAAAGGCACTTGCAACCCAACTGAGACGGGCATGAGTCCAGTACTCAATCGGCAAGTTGGATAGTTTGATCCAAATGGGGAACCGTTTGTGTTCCTCCTTTGTCAAGGGCAAGCCCAAAGACCATCATTTTAGAAAAATTGCTTTCCCAGAGAATAGCCAAGGTCCTACCCGTAGGCATTTCTCCATCATCTCCAAGGATGAGAAGCGAAAAAAGAAAAAGCCGGCTTCATTACCGATGGTGTGCTTGAGTCCAAAACGGGCCCAGATTTTCCTAGCTATGGCTTTGATAGCCAGGAAATGTGGAGGGGAATCGAGAAAATGGCCAACTAATTTTTTTTTGGTAAGTAAAATAAATTAAAATAAATAAAAATTACAAAACAATGTTCTAATTTCAAGTGTTTTGCCAACTTAGAATTAGAACAACGAGTTAGGGCATACCCCGAGCATCACCATGAACAGATCATGAACCAAGTGTAAGAAAGCTGAGAGACAACACCTAGATGAACATCACCTAAAACGACCATATGTATGCCGGCCCAACAACAAAAACACGTCAAAAGAAACATTTTTAGCTAGAAAAAACACTAATGGGAGCTCCATAGATCAGCAGCCTAGAGCCATGCAAACTATGCCCACTAACAGGGATAATGTGGCCAGCAAACTTTTTTTTTTTTTGGTAAGTATTTTGGATTAAAGGGAGAAAAAATTACAAAATATATGTTTTATCTCTAAGTATTTTGACTTGGATTTAAAATATAAAACTCTAGGGCATACCCCGAGCAAACGATACATTAGAGAATACATAAAAAACCTCTAGGAGGACAGCATTCAACCGAAACGAGAAAATATGAAATTTTCCTTCATAAAAAATATGAAAATGGTTTGGCACTAGGAGCACCAAAATCAGAACCAGGCAAGGCAATTCCTTCATCCGAGGGAACCAACAGCCATGTCCTAACCGAGTCCACTAAAACGACCAAATGTATGCCATAATCACCCAGTGCAACAGCAATCAACAGCAGGGCAACCAACAAGTGCAACTCCACGGAATAGCATAGAGTAGCAACTAATAAGCCGTTAGACTATTATCCCAATAATCCAACAGCAAAAATCAACAATCACTTGGCAACATCAGCACAGCCCCAGCACCAGCAATCCGTGCAAGCAGCTTCAAATGCCTCAAAATAAAGCAGGAGCATCAGTAAAGGAAATATAGCATCCTTGAACTTCATCATCTCAGGAACGCAGAGATATCTCTCCAGCCCTTGGCAGTCTAATTGAGGAAAACCAGATTCTTTTTGCCACCATAGCACAGACCCTCATGAGAAGGACAGTCACAACAAGTGATCCAGCAGCCACCTATCAAATGTCACCACAGATGGGGCATAACAATCTGCCAAGACTGACGGCATCACCATTCAACCGGACAGATGCTCATCAATACATCTCAGCATACAACTGCAGCAAAATCAGAAAATCCTCCAACACCAGCAGGGCCCGTGCAAGCTACTCTTCAAGTTTGCCACGAAAACAATAACACTGGGTTGATACCCACACCAACTTCAGAATAATCCAGCACTACATACTGAACCAGCAGCAAGGTAACACATGGCATCAGAACAACCGCAGCAAATCCCCATTTCAAACTTCTCAAAACTCCCATTTCAACACCAGGAAATGGCTAGAGCAAAACAGAGCATCCATGGGCATAGCAGGGCATAACAGGGCAACATTAGGTTCACCCAAACACCCTCTAGGATCACAACCCCAATCCAAATAATGCCTCACAAAATTCAGAGCCCTTCAGGAGCTCAAAATTCATTATCAGTTTGATTACATTCCAATCAAAACCCCCTCATCAAAAGCCAAGGAGAAGTCCCTGGACGAGGAACATCTCAAACAAAAACCCACACCCGATCCAACAGCTGCAGGTTTTCGTGTATGAGGAATTCGGGTTTTCTTTGATGCAGATTTACGCTGCCTCCTAGGCTTGGATTGGAATGAAGCTAATACAACCCAGTTGAAGCCAGCAGATTTTTTTTGGTAAGTAAAATGAGATTAAATTAAATAAAATTTATAGATTGAAGCCAGCAGACATCGACTTCAACTGGGACAAATCTCTACACCATGTTGGGTTCAGATGTTCTCGAGCATCATCAAGCCCCCAACATTTCTAGCAGCTGCACCCAACACGATACCATCTCCACCCACATCAGCGGCAGTATCTATCAACAACATGAAGGTCCTATCGCCCAGGACAGCCCTCAGCAATGAAGCTAAGAATTTGGAGTGTATGCTAGCATCCAGCAGAACAACATCTTCTCAGGCAGCAAATCCACCACCTTCATGTGCAGCAGCATTCCAGCACCAACAGGGTCCAAAGAATCAGTCTCATCATAATCAGTCTCGGTATAAAAGCAATCTACCACTTCGGCTAGGCAATTTTCCACATCACTACCACAATCAAACCAGGCAATGAACCCAGTGGGCGATAACCAAGACATCAGTTGGAGCAGGCTACCCAAACCGGAAGCAATAGAGAGGAGGAAACCGGAATGCTACATGCCAGCATTCCAGACCAAAATCCAAATCAGCATGTGTCTCAGTTTGGCAACAAACCAACATCTCCAAAAATCCAAAATTCTAGGCTCACAGCATCATCACCAAAGGAGACACCTACCACACTACATGTAAGACATCCCAGCCCACAACAACAAAAGGCCAGCATCATCAACAGCTTCGGCAACAGCCACACCCCCTCTCGGGCAGAGAACTGTTATTCACAGCAATATCATGGTTTCAGAATACAAAAACCGCAGCAATGTATGCTTCAGGGACCAAGAACCACCAAAACACCATGCTACCACCATAACCGCGCAACAAAAACAGCAAAGGGGGCATCAACACGGCCTTCCGAAGACAGCATTTACCAAACCCCCAGACAACTCCTGGACAGATGGAAGAGTAATTCAATTCGTCCCAGGAGAGCCATGAGAGCTTTTAGAGGCTTTTTTCCGCTTCCTCTTTGATTTGTTATGGCTCAATTTACCATCATATGCACAGTGAGGTTGGTTGGTCACCTCCACCTCACATTTCCCATCCATATTAGATAAGTGGCAATTGTGAAATCCCACCACTAAATCATCCAAATTGCTAAAGTGATCAAGATGAGAAATCGATAACAAGTTCAGTAAAGAACTTAGGAAATCAAAAATTATCTGCTTCTCATCCGGGTTTAAGGAGTCAATGTGTGGGTGAGCTAGCACTGATACCCTAAGAACCTCAAACGGAGCACCCTCAGAGTTGAAGAGATTTTCCCCATCTAGTGGAAAGGATGATGCAAACTCATCCCTAATTTGATCAGATAAATTGACCCAACAGTTATCAAAGAAAAGTAGAACTAAGTATCTGTGCTCCAGGGCGAGGGCATTAAGAGGATGCCGAAAAGCTTTATCATTAATCAATGTCATAATGGCACGGGACAATGGATCAGAACCCACATCACCAACATCCGGGTCCACATTGGACTGAGCATGGATATTACCACGACAATATTCAATGGAATGCAATGTTTCAGCCACTATTGCCTTAGAGTCCACAGCCAAGCAGCCAGACAAGGGGACCGAGCTCAGAGCATCTTGAATGTCAATCTAAGCCACATCCATCAGACCATCAACCAAAGGATCCTTCAGGCACACTTTGAGAGGAACATCAGCCGGGGAGTACTTGCGGATGAGCCGCGCGATAGACTTCGAAGTTGATTCATCGACCCCAGAAATTAGGCAATCCTCAGCATAAAGAACCTCTCCTGGAGACCATTCAATCTGATCAAAAGGATTGGTAATCTGGTGACAAGGTCTCTGTTCGGAAGCCATATCAGTAGAGATAGAAGGCTAATGCGCCCACCTAGAACCAACCTCAATAGGGGCGTCTTCAAGAACTGTAAGTGGCCTAGGAAAAGAGACAGCATCATGTTTGCCCACACATGGAGCAGCCACAACCAACATAGGGTCATCAGAGGAAACATCATCGCCAGTTAGAGCATCACTGCATGTCTCCTCAGAAGAGCTCTCCATGAAAGACCCAGTGGGAACACCATCATCAGGTAAAGACTACAAGGCGGTGCCAGAGACTAACCAGGAAACATCGAGCTTCTTAGAAGCAGGATCCTCATAACATTCCCCAACTGAAACATCAGCCAGCAAGCTCCCCATCTGAGATTCCACAACTACCTCATGTGATACTCCATCGGAGACAACACCCAGAGCAGAAGGGACCACCTCATCAGCAAGAGAGACGATGAGATAGGCCCAGTCCACAGGTAGAATCTTCGCCAGAGGCAGTATAAGCACCTTTCGATTCGACAATTTCAAAGCCAAAGCCATGGAATGATCCTCCAGGTCACTGACATCCCAGGATGGCACTGAGAATACACCATCTTCTTACCGGGTACTCTTATGAGGCGCGGGGCAGCCAATTCCTTGGATCTTTGGCTTCCACTGGTAATCAACTTTAATCTCAACAGGCTTGGCCGAATCAAACGCATCAGATTTAATTCTGATTTTTGAAGGCAGAGTATCCATGTTGCTCACTTCAACACAGATCCTTGCGAAGTGTAATCTTTCCATTCGGGCAGTTCACAGGTCAAGATAGAGAGGTTTACCAACCGCGCTGGCTATCCAGCTAAGACCCAAGGGGGTCCAAAACTTGGTCGAAATATTAAACAATGAAATCTAGATTGGAAAGGAATTATGAATGTCCTTAGACAGCACCATCCCTGGCTCCCAGCGCTTGAGAAAGATTGGTTTACTTCCAAAAGTCCAGGGGCCTCTGGCTAAACAGTGTGAAATGGACAACTAAGGTAAAGTCCCAGAAGAGGTTACCTTGGTCGATAACATCGGGCGGGGGGAAGATGGTGGCAGTGTCACCCCCAAAAGCCTGGGGGGGTAGAAAGACAACTCTGGACACAAACTAGCCCAAAAAAAAAGACACCAGCCCAAGAAGGGGGGGTATCAGCACCACACTCAGATCTATTATGGAGGTCCTTTGATTTCGAAAGCTCCAAGAACGATGCATCAGGGGTAGGAGAAAGAGAAGCCTCATCCCTCTTCCGCAGCGGAAACTGGAGAGAGGATTGACCTAGGGATTTAGAGTCAATTTTCGACAAAGAAGAAGCAGAGGAGAAACAGGGGCAAGCGGAGTCCTAGGGAGGACCAAGGGGGGCCCCAAGAGGCCGGCCATGGCTGTTGACGACCTGAGAAATCAAACTCCAAAGCACCGCTTGAATTTGAATTTTAGAGAGAAGAGAGAGCTTCTCTCTCTATGACCTCCAAAGGAGAAGAGATGCTCATGATTTTCGTAGCCCATTAAACCGGCAACATACCCAAACTGGTAACTACACCATACTGGGCAAACAAATCACACACTGCTCACTTCCTTTTCTTTTTTTTATCATACCGTCGACACGCACCAAATCGGCACATCGCATCATTTCGGCAAAAAGAAAATTGTAGCAGACGCACCCAACTGGCCAAATCACCAAACCAGCATTTGCACCAAGCCTGTAAAATACCCGTACCAGCAAAAAAAAAAGTAGACTAGGCCAGATAGGATCATCCGATTACTTTTAACATATCTTTGAATATCCCACTGCTTTAGACAATCCAACATCTTCATCTGTTTTTGTAATGGACCTTATTGTCTATCGAAAATCTGGTAGAGTTCCGATAGAAAAACGACTGTCAAATAAATACAAAAGTTGTAGAATATCTTGTACAATAACAAAAATCCATCTAAAATAAATTCTAACACATCTAGAAACCACAACAGATCACACAAGATCCAAAACCACAATTAATAACATGTGACACCAACGCCATAATTTTGGATATAATATCGGCTCAGACAAGATGCCACTAGGTACATAGTTAAACCATATAAACCTGTGGAAGCAACTATATCCATCAAATACGGTAGAAGCTAAACTATATATACATCATCATCATCATAATACAATAGATACAAAATACTCAAATACATATACAAAAGTCTTCCATAAATGGGAATAAGTCCAAGCAGACTTCAATCTATAATACGATCTTCTAAGTCCCGAGCTAAGCCTTCTTCTAGCCTCTACCCAACCACTTCGGGGGTAAACTTGTACTCAATTGAGGACAAGGAGAAGTAAGAGTGAGCTAACAACTCAATAAGTGCATCATCAAAAAATAATCATCAATATATATTCAAATGAAACATGAAACAAGATGGAAGCATTATAAGAGGATACGTGGAGATATGAAACATAATTTAATGCACTTTTTAGAATTTTTATTAATATTTACGAATTAAAGTCAGTAAGTCTTACTAACTAAAGGTGCGGAAGAATGAAAAAATGATCATCAAGGTAATCTGCAACCTTGATGTTTCAGAAGGTATGCCCGGGTGTGGTTTAGGGTAATCGTTTATGCTACTGAGTTTCATCCGATGGGGTCGTGATGCTTTGGAGCTGATGTACCTGCCTCATGTTTTAAGGCCACTGTGGTGTCCCTGGTTGTGACTGCAGCTGTCCAGATAGGCAGTGTTTTATGTGGCTTATTGGCCTGATGGTTGTGTGGTGATTCCTGTGGCATTATTTGGATTTGATTCTACTGAGGCTTGCTTCAGACGTATTTGCATTGGCCAGTGACCTATGCTGTCTGTGTGAGATGATGAGGATCCATGTGATGCACCTGTCGGTGTATGTTCTGATTTGTGGGCGACAGGATGGTTGCAACAGCCATCCCAGTGCGGTTTAAGTGGAATTCAATCTGTGGATAATGGGGCAATGTGAATTTGCTGAAGCCTGTTGGTCTTTCCATGCTGCCGTCCTTTACAGATTGCTTGATGGAATAGGAAGGATAGAAGCTGAATGTTGATGCTGTAAAGTAGGAGTTGACTGGTTTTCCTGCATGTGAATTTGTTATCTGCTATTTTTTCTTGGAACGGTGGAAGGTTTGGATGTGAGGAAAAGAAGTTGCTGCAGCTGTTTGAAGATATTTGAGGTTTCCTAGCATCAGCTGCTACTGATGCAGCTGTGTGCTTGGGGAAATAACAAAAGTGCTGCTGATGGCTTGGCTGGTAGTGGAGTGGTGGGGTTGCCATGGTACTGCTGTTGTCTGTGCAGCAGTCCTGCAGACCCGATATGGTGTAGGGACTAGTCCCAGATGGAGTTGATGTTTGCTGGCCACTTTACTGTCCCTGTTTCTGAATTGTGGGAGTAGTTTGCTTGGCTTTAGGCTGCTGTTTTATGGAGCTCCCATTAGTGTTGTTTTTCTTGTTGAAAATGTTTCTTTTGGTGTGTTTTTGTTGGTGGGCCGGGGAGCATACGGTCGGTTTAGGTGATGTTCATCTAGATGTTATTGTTTTAGCTTTCTTACACTCGGTTCATGATATCTTCATGGTGATGCTCGGGGTATGCCTTAGCTCGTTGTTCTAATTCTAAGTTGGCAAAATACTTGGAATTAGAACATCGTTTTTTTTGTAATTTTCATTCATTTTAATTCAATTTACTTACTTACCAAAAAAAAACAAAGATCATGATTACCTCATGATTTATGGTCATACGCTCATATTATCTGCTCGGAGGTGGGCTAAACATATCACATATGCCCCCATGTCCCCCAGGGTCTAGAGGTAGTCCTCATCCTTCCACAGTATTTTTTTTTTTTAAGTAAAATTGTATTAAAGTAAAAGAAAAGTACAAAACTATGTTCTAACTTCAAGTGTTTTGCCGACTTAGAGGTAGAAGACAAAACTCATCTGCTAGATTGAGAAGCTCCTCCTTCTCTCTTCCCTGTTCTTTTCAAAACTTCTGTTTTTTCGTCCTGTCCCGCCCTTTTTCTCCTCTCCGGCGCCCATGGCGCCGGTTCTCCATCCGTGCGCCGTTCCCCCTCCATTGGATTCTATCCCGGCTTCCCTTCCGCCTCCATTTGTTGGCCCTTCTTCTCCTTCCCTTCGCTCCACCCCCCCTCTTCTCCAAGTCTCTCTTGCGCAACCCTTTCCCCCCTTCACTCTCCCGATAGGGATTCTAGGGTTCCTTGTGTAGAATCGGGGACTGTTGTTGATGGCAGTTTAGGTCGTGCACCGTGCCCCTCTGGTTCTGATGTTGAGACTCTTCCGGTTGAGTCTCGTGGTGTTTCTAATCCTAAGTCGACCTCCATCCCTCCGTCGCTGGATGAGGCCTCGAAGACGGCTGCGCTGCCTTCTACGTCGTGGGCCTCTATCGTCGGCCAGGACTCCATGAGCGCAGGTACTCAACTTAAATTTTTTCCTCCCCCTTCCCCGAATGGTTCCGTTACGGAACTCTCTCCCCCTGCTGAAGTTATTCAGCAAGGCAAAACCACCTAGAGTAACTCTCTTGTGGGTTACTTCTTTGAATCTCCCCTAAATTTCTATCTGGTTAATCACATTACTCAGAAGATCTGGGCTAAGTATGGGCTCTCTCATATAGCCGAGATGGAAAATGGGTTCTTCCTATTTTGTTTCTCTAACGATCATCAGAAGCTTGAGTGCCTGAAACAGGGCCCTTGGACATTAGTTGGACGACCTTTCTTCTTGAAGGAATGGAATCCAGACCAAGCGCCCTCCAAGGAGGAACACAAAACCTTCCCTATTTGGGTTCATTTATTGGGGGTTCCGGTACAATTTTGGACCCCTCTAGGACTAAGCTGGATTGGCAGTGCCATTGGCAAACCCCTTCATATGGATTCTGCCACTGCCAAAAGAGACCGTCTTCGGGTTGCGCGATTGTGCGTTGAAGTGAAGGCCACTTCAAAACTGCCTGAGAGAATCAGGATTAACCTTGGGAGTCAATTGGGGGAGTCCTTGGGAGTTGATGTTGTGGTTGAATATCCATGGAAACCTGGCCAAGGTGTCTCTAGTAAGAAGGGTGGACCCCCAAAGGTCCTGAGAAAGAAAGGCCCACAATATAAACCTTCTGGGCGAATTACCTCTAAGACGCTTGTGGACAATGACCAGGGAGGAAAAAGCCCTAGGAATTCTAAAATCAAGTCTGTTTTACTAATGAAGGAGGCTGGTGCTGCCCAGGTCTCTAATTCTTTTACAGTTTTACAAAGCTCAGAGGCGGACCTCCTTGATTCTCCTCCTGAAAGGTCTGGCACTTCGGATGTCAACCTTCTTGTCAGGCCTGAGCTTTCTTCCCTCTTGGGAGATGAGTCGGCTGAGCCGGATTGCTTGCCCCTTCCTGATAAAGAGGTTGAGCCTCTGGGTGAATCTCCTTTGGGCATTGAATCTGATGGAATTGAAGGGGGGAGTAAGTCCCAGGGTCCTTCCTCTTGTGAACCGCCCCTGCCTAAAGCTGACAGCCTGGTTGAGGTCCCCCCAGGTCCCTCCTCTTCTAGCGTTTCTATAGCCCCTAGATGTTCTCGCACGGCTAGGTGGGTGCTGGTTGATTCGGCCAACCACCCTGTAAATCCCACCCACTCCAGGTGGATAAGGAGACTGAGCCTCCCCCGATGACTCTATCATCAAAAAAAGCAAAGGGGCCCAAAAAGAAAAAAAACCCCCTCTCTCCCATGATTAGTATCGTGTGTTGGAATGTCCGTGGACTTAATGGGGCGCTCAAAACCCATGAAGTCAAGAACGTCATTTGATCGTCCCGCTGCTCTGTTTTTGGCCTTGTTGAGACCCGGGTCAAGGAGATTAAGGCACCTTTCATTTCAAACAAGCTGATGCTGTCCTGAAAGTGGGTGATGAATTACTCTGAGTGCCCTTCTGGCCGTATTTGGATTGGCTGGGATGATAACAATGTTGACTTAAACATTTTATCTAAATCTGACCAATTCATTCATTGTAAGATCATCAATAGGATTGACGGCTCATCCGTCCTCACTTCCTTCATTTACGCCTCCAACTCTGAGTTTGCTCGGAGATCTCTCTGGGACAACTTGCGTGCCATCCATCACCGCTCATCTAGTGTCCCTTGGGCTGTGTTGGGCGACTTTAATGCCATTAGAGCGACTTTCGAGAACCTGGGCGGTTGCTGGCATGGCAATAGCGCTAAGGACCTTGATAGGTGCCTCATCGATTGTGATCTCCATGACCTGTGCTTTGATGGTGCTTTTTTCACCTTGAATGATGGCCGCGATCCGGGATCCCACATCTTCCGCAAGCTTGATAGAGTTGTTGTCAATGGTCCTTGGTTGGCGGAGCTCCGCTACATTGCCTCTTTCCCTCCGCCCCGCCTTTCGGATCATTCTCCTTGCTTGCTGAACCCCATCTCCTCGAGGCCCAAAAAAGTGGGCTGATTTCGATTCAACAACTTTCTCACCCAGCATCCTTGCTTCATCTCCACAGTTCAACAATGTTGGGCTAGCAATATTCAAGGGGTCCCCATGTTTCGAGTTGTCTCTAAGCTAAGGCTCTTAAAAGAAAGGCTTAAAGACATCAATCGCAATATGGGTGATGTCTCTGAAGGTGTCTCTCCTACACGATAGGCCCTTGAGGACTTTCAAAGGAAAGGACCATCCATTGTCCCTCAAATCGGGGTTAATGTTGAGGAGATTCTTCTCGCTGACTACCGTAGAGCGTTGAGGCTTGAGCTTGACCTCCTTCAATAGAAGGCGAAAATCCGTTGGATCAGGAACGGTGATCAATGTACGAAATACATTTTCCAATCAATTGCTGCCAATCACAATAAAAACCGGATCCTCTCCTTATACAAAGAGGATGGATCGCCTACGAGCAACCTGGAGGAAGTTCAACAGCTGTTCATCAATCACTTCTCTCATCTTTTGGGATCCGGCCGAAGTGAGCCATTCCCAAAGGAGCGGCTCCGTCCTTTCATCTTACACTCCGTCCCTGCTGGAATTCGTCAGGAGATCTGCAAGCCATTCTCTGATGAGGAGGTCCGGATGGCACTTTTCTCCATTGATGATAACAAAGCTCCTGGGCCGGACGGATATTCTGCCAAATTCTTCAAAGAAGCTTGGAACATCATTGGCCCCTCCATTATCAAAGCCATTCTTGACTTCTTTCAGCATGGGAAGCTATTAAAACAAATTAATGCGACCTTATTATGCTTAATCCCGAAAATCAAATCCCCCTCGAAGGTCTCTGATTTCCATCCCATCGCCTGTTGCAATGTACTTTATAAGATCATCTCCAAGCTCATTGTTAACCGCATTAAACCCTCTCTTCCTTTCCTGGTTGCAAAGGGGCAGACTGCTTTTGTTCCTGGCCGATGCATTGGAGATAACATTCTTCTTGCACAGGAGCTTCTCCATAAATACCACCTGAACAAGGGTGTCCCCCGGTGTGCTATTAAAGTGGATTTGATGAAGGCTTATGACTATTCATTGGGATTTCATCTTAGCGGTTCTTGAGCTAATGGACTTCCCTCCGCTCATGATCAAATGGATTAGTCAATGCATTTCCACTACATCTTATTCGTTAAGCCTTAATGGTGAATCGGTGGGCTTTTTTCGTGGTGCTAAAGGGCTAAGACAGGGGGACCCGCTCTCTCCCTATCTTTTCGTCCTGGGGATGGAAGTCCTAAATGGCATTCTTGAAAGAATGACGCAGGCTAATCCGGATTTCCAATTCCACTGGAAATGCGTGGATACTAGAACCGTGATGCTTGGCTTTACGGATGATATTCTGCTTTTCTCTAAAGCTGATTGTAAATTCATTCAGGCCCTGCATGAGAGTCTCTTAATGTTCAGTTCTCTATCTAGGCTTGCTCCTAACCCGGATAAGAGTGCGGTCTTTTGTTGCTCCGCAACCGAGACCACTAGAAGGGGCATTCTTAACATTCTCGGATTCGGTATGGGTTATCTCCCTGTCAAATATCTCGGAGTCCCCCTCATAACTATGAAGCTGTCTGCCTCGGATTGCAAACCACTCCTCGATAGAGTTGATCAACGTATTTTTTCTTGGAAAAACCGCTGGCTCTCCTTCGCGGGTAGGCTTCAATTGATTTCCTCTATACTTTCCACTATCCATCACTACTGGGCCTCCCTTTTCATCCTCCCAAAAGCCATTTTGAAGCGCATTGAAAAATCCATTCGATCTTTTCTTTGGCATGGATGCCCTGCTGGTCTCTCCTTCGCCAAGGTTGCCTGGATTGATGTGTGCACCCCTAAAGAGGAAGGCGGCTTAGGAATAAAAAACCTGAGCGCGTCTAACAAAGCTCTCCTGGCCCGTCATTTCTGGAGGATTATCTCTAAGGATCCGAATTCCATCTGGGTCACCAGGTGTCACGTCCACCGTATCAAAGACCGTTGCATTTGGACCATCAAAGTTCCCGATTGTCCCCGTGGAGCCGGAAAAAGTTAATGAAGCTTCGTGTTACCCTTCACAATATGATCCGGTATCATATTGGTAACGGACGCGACACCTTTCTCTGGCTTGATTCTTGGCACCCGCTTAAAACCATGAAAGATTTAATGAGAGAATCGGATGTATCACGGGCTTGCCTTTGGATGCCAAGGTCAAGGACATCATTAGGAATGGGGTGTGGAACTGGCCAAACCCCTTTGATATGGAGGTTGATAGGATTTTGAATAACATGCCTGCTTATCTCCCTGACCCTGCTCGCGATGATGTGGTGGTGTGGACTGCCGATCGCAGTGGGTTTTTCTCTTCAAAATCTGCCTATGAGCTTTTCCGTGATCCGAAAGGTGTGGTGGAGTGGTTCAGCCTTGTCTGGGGCCCCAAGTCAATCCCGACTCATACATTTATTCTCTGGCTTGCGATTCGACAAAGGCTTAGCACTCTCGATAGAATTGGCAATTATCTTCATATTCTTGCGTTATGTATACTTTGTTCCTCTGGAAAGGAGTGTCATGACCACCTTTTCTTCAACTGCCCTTTCTCCTCTTCTGTCTGGAGGCAAATACGCCACATAGCAGGGTACAGATGGCCCCACACAAACTGGAATTCAAACATCTTGTGGGCTGCTAAACGTTGGAAGGGTAAAAATCTCAAAGCATTATCGTTTCGCCTCACCCTTGCTGCATCTGTCTATTTTATCTGGAGAGAGAGGAACCATCGTATGTTTAAGGATTCGAAGATTCTTAATGAAACCCAAATGGTCACCCAGATCTCTGCGGCAGTCCAGGGGAAAATTGAGGCTTCCCTTAGCGCCTTTACTGTGCAGGACAGGCAGATTTTGGATAGATGGAACATTCCCTGCTCTAACCCACATCCAAAGGATTGGATCTCCGCCTGACATTTGGAGGTGTGCTGGTGTATCTCATTAGTGGATCTTGAGCGGCTGAAGGTGCGCTGAAGGTTCAGAACAGGCGGATATTGGAAAGATGGAACACTCATTGCTCCATCTTTCTCTTGGATGACGGATTTCGGAGTTGACTGCGATTGGCGTCTCAGGATTCCGGTGTGTTTTCTCTTCCTTGACTTTGAGGACTCTGCGTCCGGAGTTTTAAAAAAAAAAAAATTCTGTCCTCGCGTCTGTGGACTCCGATTTCCGGAGTGCTTGTGCGCTTTTTTTTTCGGCGCTTGTTGGACTTCGGTTCCTCCTTTGTGTTTTTTTTAAAAAAAATAAAATAATAAAATAAAATAATTATTCTGTTCTTGCTTTGTGAACTCTGGATTCCAGAGTGCTTTGTGCGCTGTTGTTTTCCGGCGCTTGGAAGACTCCGGGCTCCGGAGTGCTTTTGTTTTGTGGCGTTTGGCTTCTTCCTTCTGTGCTTCCAAAAAAAAAAAAAGTTTGGCGGTTTCCGTCTTTGTTCTGTGCACTCTGGTTTCCGGAGTGTATTTTTGTTCACTGTTTTCCAGAGTGTCTTGTGCGCTTCTTCATCCGGCGCTCTTGTGGACTCCGATTTCGGGAGTGCTTTTGCTGCCGCGTTTAAAGACTCCGGTTTCGAAGTTTTTTTCTTCCTTCTTTCTGTGCATAAAAAAAAATTAAATAAATGGGGGTTTGTCATGGCTTTGAGGAGCAGGAGAAAGACCCACAGGAAACGCCAGCAGCTAAGCTGTAGCCGACTACGACGTAGAGAGAGAAGCTCATCCTTCTCTCTAGATTTTTGTTTCTGCGATTTCAAAATTCGTTTGAATTTTGAATCTGCCCGGCGTCGTCCGTGACGGCTCCGTCTTGGGTCCGGTGGCTCCGGTGCCGGCCACGGCTTGCCTCCCTCGGCAGCTGACCCGGCCCCCACCCTCTCCCGCTTCCCATCTTCACCCTCCCGTCTCCAATCGGGTTGTGCTGTCCTAGGCGCCTTCGCTAATTTTCGTCGCTTCCGGTGTGGTTAGAGTCCGATGCTCCTCTCTTGATTTGGGGCGAAGGCTCTCATTCGGATGTTGATTTCGTGGCTGGGGTCCTTTGGGCTCTGCGGTTGCCATGGCCTTCCCGGGTTGCGCCTTGGATTTGCTGGGTACGTGTTGCATCCTTTACGGCCTCCTCTGCTGGATGCGGTCCATGGTTCTGTGGCTTCTCCCCGGTGGCTGAATCAGATTGTGGGATGTTGTCTCATCTCGATGGTAGTGAGGTAGCCGGCTTAGTTGCTGATTGCTCTCCTTGAGTGAGGTAATATCCTGCCCGAGTGCTGATCTTTTCTGGCGTCTGTGTTGCATTTCTTTGGAATGCTCGTGTCTGGCTTACTCAGCCAGTTTGTTGAAGTTGTTGCTTGGCAATAATCTTCCTGTGGGTTGTTGTCTTCTGCTTGAAGGTTTGATGTCACCTATGTTCCCTGGTGCTACTCTATCTGCTCGGGCTGTTGTTTTCCCATTTATTGATTGGGTTGGGGCTACCCGTATGCTTATGGAAGTGGAAACTATAGTTACGGGCTGAGCAGATGACTAGGTTTCCTATGGTTGCTGATTGCTCTTCTTGCTTGAGATGATGCCCTTATTGCAATCCATTGGATTGTTTGTGTCTGGCTTTTTTAGCCTGTTAACCGAAGTTGTTACTTTGCAATGTCTTGAATCAACTGGATAATCTAAATTCCATAATCCCATTCAGCCGCAGCAGTAGCAACAGCAAAGGCCAGCAAGCCATAAATCGTTGATTCAAGACATTGCTTTTTTTTACTTACCAAAAAAAAAAAAGCAATGTCTTGAATCAACTGATTTATAACTTTACCTTTTTCTTCTATCTGCCGCGTGGGATTATGGAATTTGATTATCCAATGTGCTGAATGGAATTCGGCTGCACTTCGGGGTTTGTCTCTTCTCATAGGATTAGAGGTTGCTGATTGTCCTCTTGCTTGCTGCTCTGGCTGTGTGTCCCATTTTTCTGGTGTGGGAGATATCGGCTGTGGGCTGAGCAGCGGGATGAGATGCCTTTCGGTGACTCTTTCTCCGTCTGATGAGGTGGTGCCCCTGTATGTTCCCTGCTAAATTGTGGTTTGCCCTCGATGGGCTGGTGATGTTGTGGCTGAAGGCTGCGGAGTATGTAATGCATTCTGATGCCAAGTTCGGCGTGCCAGGGGTGAAGAATGGTCTGATGCTATTGATGTCCTCACGATCTGCTGCTTTGAGTCCCGTGTAGCATATGCGGATTAATTTTCTGCTAGCTGCTGCCCCAGCAGTTGTCTTCGATCTTTGTGTGGCTTTTGATTCTGTAGGCTGGATCCGGATGGTGTATGCTGTGTGGCTAATGGTTCTGCTTATGGACCGTTGGCAAATTGGCGGTTGCAAATGCTGTCTGTGATTGGTTTAGTGGTTGCGGGTGTTTAGTTGACATTTATTTGCTTGATCATGCTGCTGATGTTTGGGGTTGGTCTTGACTTGTACCACGAATCTGGTGGCTAGGAAAATTTGGCTGCCCCCGTTGGTTGGCGATTTTGGAAGGTGGGTGAATTGGATACGATTGCAGCCTTGCCGATGATGGCGTCTTGATCTCTCGTGGGATGAGCAAGCTGGGCTGCTAATGTTGTCTTGGCTGATGTATGGGACTTGGCGGCAAGATATCTTTGGACTGCTTGGTGCTTGCCGTATCTTGCTGATGCTAAAGCGGCCGAGGCTGCTCATTTGTTGAGTATCGTGGCTGAAGCTGAGAAGTTGTAACACATTCCGGTGCCAAGTTGGTGAATTACAGCCAGTTTTGTTGACCGACAGGCTGCGGCTTATGCTGTTTTGATGCTGTGCCCGTGTAACAATTTTTGATTGCTGATGTCTTTGAAGCTTTGGCAGTTGAATGGAGATGAGCTGTGTGGCATTGGTGTCTGCTGGCTCGCTCCTCATGGTGTCTACTGGCTCAGTTTATGGACCGGCTGCTGTACTTTTTTTGAATGGCTTTTGCAGCACTTTGGCATATGCTTGTGTGTCAGACTAGGAGTCTTTTCAGACTTCTTTTGCTGTAATCTGTTACTTGTAGTCCTCTTAGAGGTTTTTTTTTGGTATTTTCTTTGTACCGTCTGCTCGGGGTATGCCCTAGCTTTTAAATGTTTTAAATCCAAGTCAAGATACTTGGAGATAAAACATTAATTTTGTAATTTTTTTCTCCCTATAATCCAAAATTCTTACTTACCAAAAAAAAAAAAGTCATGGCTTTGAGGACTCCGGTTTCCGGAGTGCTTTTGTTGCTGTGTCTCCTGCTCCGGAGTTTTTTCCTCCAAAAAAAAAAAAAAGTTAGCAGCTTCTGTCGCTGTTCAGTGAACTCCGGAATCCGGAGTGTCTTTTTGTTCACTGCTTTATCCGGCGCTCTTGTGGACTCCGGATTTCCGGAGTCCATTTGCTTCCCTAATAGGAAGGACGGAGTGGCTTATGCGCCTCGCTGGCCGGAGTGCTTGATGCTTCTCTTGGACGGAGTGGATTTTCTTGGCTGGAGTGACCTCTTTGCGATCATTTCCGTAGTTCCATTGCTTCACCAAAAGTTTTGCTGGCAGTTGTGGCCTTGAATCCCAATGGTTGTTTCCTTCTATTGGACGGAGAGGCATTTCAATGCGGTAGTGCCTTTAGAGGATGAAGTGTTTTCTGAAGCCAGAGTGCATTTTGAGGCGATGTGGCCTTTGAAGCTGGAGCGCCTTTATTCTTTTAAAATCGGAGTGAATCCGGAGTGAGAGGCATTTTGTTGCCGGAGTGCCTCTTGAGACCGGAGTGGCTTTTGAAGCCGGAGTGCCTTTTGCACGCTAACAAGCCGGAGTGGTTTACGTGGTTTGCATGTGCTGAGAACGGAGTGGCATTACAATGCTGGAGTGCCTTAGAGGACGGAGCGGCTCTTTGAAGCCGGAGTGCATTTTGAAGCGGAGTGGCCTTTTGAAGCGCACTCCGCCTGAGTTTCTTTAAAAGCCGGAGTGAATCCAGTGGCTTGACGATGATGATGTGATGATGATCTCAGTGGCAGGGTGATTCTTCATTCACTTTGGCCGATCGGATTTTCTTTCTTACAATGAACGAATATTACTGTAATCTTATTTTTTTAATGACTGTTGTCAGTGGTTTGGGGGCTCCCTTGTTGCTATGTCTCTTTCCCCAAGTCGGTAAAACACTTGGTTAAGAACATAGTTTTTGTACATTTTATTTATACTTTAATGCATTTAATTACTTACCAAAAAAAAAAAAGACTTAGAAGTAGAATATAAACGTTAGGGCACATATCATGAGACCAAAGTAAGTTTACAAAGGGAAAAAACCCGTAGAAAACCAGACCCGGACAGGCCACATATGAAGAGACACAAGAAAATTTACAAAAGTAAAAACCTGGCAAAAAATAAAAAGCCAAAACCTGGACCGGCCACTATCACTGGTTGGATTAACACCATCCATCAACTAAGGACCACAAACTGATTGTGCTCATGGCCAATTCCATATAATCTCGGGCAAAACAGCATCTCGTCCATGTGTAGGGAGATCTCAAAATTTCAAACCTTACCTCGGATGAGAAAAAAGAGCCCACAACAACATGGACAACATTCACACCAACCACCAACTAAGGACCTCGGAATGAGTTTCCTCACAGATCGCTGCCACATCATCTCGGGCAAAAATAACATCATGGCCATGTGCAGAGGGATCTCAGACTCTTTAGCCTAACCTTAGACGAGAGTAGCGCACCACAGCATCTCGGACAATTCTCTACAAATTCACAACCCAAAATCTCGGCAACATTTCTACAGCCGCCTGAACATCATGGCTTTTCCAATGCCAGCTCAGTTCTTTCCGCCTTCAAAACCACCAATAACACAGAATTTCCTACATCTAAGCTCAAGAAACCCAGAACCTACATCGCCAGCAACACATTGTCACACCCAGGATAGTAGCAACATATATCAGTAGGTGCTCCTCAGTATACAGCAACGGAGGCTTGCACCTCAAACACAATCTGCAAACAGAACAGATGATGCCATCCGCTTCAGTAGCCCGCAACAGATAATGATGGCAAATTTCCAAGTTGCTTCAGGACTACATTCAGCCTCACAATTCAGGCAGAAAGTCCATCACTGGTGAATGAGCGATCAACAAACACGTCATGGTCCTCATCCTTTCTACTGCATGATGATCCATTATTATCAATAATCGCATCCATCAGTAATCTGCAGTAAAAAGGATTTGCAGCAGACAAATAGCATCAAGCTGATTCGGGGCTACATAAAAAATAGCATGTAGGGAGCTTTCTTTTGATCAACATCGAAACGCTTCAGCGCCGTGTCAATAATTCTCCATATTGGGCATCCTCTTTTTTTTTTGGTAAGTAAGTATTTTGGATTAATGGGAGAAAAATAGTACAAAATAATATGTTTATCTCCAAGTATTTTGACTTGAAGATAAAACCTAATACGCTAGGGCATATCCCGAGCGGACAGTACATTTGAATATACAAAAGCCTCTAGGAGGACAACGTTTACCGAAAACGAAAAAATACGACATTTCCATCGTAAACAAGACTGAGCACAGCATACATAAGTTGACACACATAAACGGCATCTCACAGTGGCATGGCAAGGCATTTTGCACAATGCACCAGCTCCGAGACCATCAGCAACATCTTCGGCTGATGAAAACATGGCAGCAACAACACAAAAGAAACCTTGACTCCAAGGCTCCAAAAAACTAATGCAATTTGCAACATAGTCACGATGGACTTCCCAGATGGCAGCAGTTCAGTAGCACTGTTAAACCAGGGAGAAATCCATGGACAAGGAAGGCAACTCCCAGTCCAGAATTGCAGCCAATTCCATACAACAAAGGCCGCACCACACATCAGAAACCTGATTCAGAATCTCACAGCAAAACCCCCAAAACAAGCTTCACAGATCCTCCAATTCAGAGGTAGCAAAGAATCTGCACACTGAACTTGCCACCTGGGGTAGCAAGTAGCCGAACACAGTATCCACTGCAGCAAGCAGGACATAGGAATCAGGATAGCCCGTCAGACATGGACCTGTGATTCAGCCTTTCCACCTCCACGCAAGCCGAGCAGTAGCAGCCCAACGCTCACCAGCATATGGTTCCCACATCAAAAGTGGCATTGACCACTTCATACAGAAACAGCACTCCAAGCAGCACCCTTCTGCATCAGGATCATCCCAAGCCATGCATCCGCAGAACAAAGGAAATCCACCCAACCACACGGCAGTTGCAGAACTGCCAACATGGATTGAACAGCTAAGCCTTTCAGACTCACAGCAAACCAATGGGCATCATTACAGCCGACAACACTATCATCAAATGCCAGGAATTTCCTCTCTTCAGGCTTCAGCAAGCAAGAGGACACCCCCACCGCAGCAGGATCAATTGCACCCAATAACAGCAACAAACAGGCATTAATAGCCAAACAACAGCAACACAATCTCACCACAATTAAGCAGCGAACATACAGGGCACCATCTCAACAAAAGGGAAATTTAGTCACCAAAAGGAACCTCATCCACCAAAAATGTCCCACTCCAAACACACGGGCTCCCCAACCCAATCAACAAATGGGACACACAGCCCACGAACAATTAGAGCAACACCGAGAGGATAAGTCGGCAACAGCAGCCTCCTTCGAGATGAGACAGCAGCCCATCGGAAAAAGCTGCTGCAAAGATACAACAAAGAACAAACTGGCAAAGCTGTTCACTGCACCCACAGCAATCCAAAGGACTGATACTCATTCGCACTACATTTTAGCTGCGGACAGATTGGGCATCACCTTAACAAGATGGAAATTTGGCAACCAAAAGTACCTCAGCCAGCTTAGCAGCCCTCACCCGAAGTGTCCCGATCCATAAAACACACGGGTCCCCTACCCAACCAACAAGCGGGACATACCGCCAGAGAACAAACAGAGCAAAGCCACAGGACATCCGGCTGCATCAATTCCATCAAGATGAGACGGCACCCTCAGGGACCTCAGCAATTCGAAGCTCTAGATGGCAACCCACATCAGAAATCAGCAAAAGGAAGGCCCGCACCGCATCCAAAAGGAAACTATCGCCCAATTAGAACTTCGGCCAGCTCTAACAGGGCAGCAGCAAAGGCAATCGGAAGAGCCAATACCTTCTGGAAGCTCAAGAACCAACGAAATCTACATACAGCAACGCAAACGAAGCAAACAAAAGCACCGGGAACTCAGCCTTTCCTTTGCGTAACTGAGGAGAGAACCGAGAAGAAGGTGAGGGGGGCAGCCAGGAGACCGGCCATGGCCGGCTTCGGCACCGCCCAGCCAGAGGAAGCCATGCCCTAAGGCATCGCATAAGACGAGCAAAGAGAAGAGGCCACGCAGACGAGTCCAAATCCTAGACAAGCCTCGAAGAGATACGGCGAATCAGGACAGCTCTTCGAAGATGAAGAGAGCAAGAGAAGAGAAGGAGACAGAGGGGCGACCGGGCGAGGCAACCAGGGGCCGGCTGTGGCCGGCGCCGGAGCCGCCCGGCCAGATGAGGAGCGACGCAGCGCCGAGATTCAAAATTTAAAATCAAATTTTGAACACGAAGAGAGAAGTTTTGGCATCCTCATACTGCATTTTCGATCAAGTGCTTCAAAAGGGCCTCAATGCATACAAAATAGCCTAGCCCAAGGCTTCAGATTGCAGCTCTGAGTAATGGAGACAAGGCCAGGGGTAGGATCATCAGCCCAGTACCATGGCACTTTGAAGAGATCACAGCCCAGCATTACTAACTGATCTCGACACAATAGAGGCCAGCAAGATCAGAGCCCCATTACCCAACAACAGCATCCGGTAGCTGCTCCACAGCCCTGCAAAGAACGTCTACTGAACAGCAGCGTGTATCAACTTGTATCAGAAAGTATCAGCACTGAGTATTAAGGGGCTGCCCACACGACATCATCACTAGAGCAACGCCCTACAACACCACTATCAGCCAAGCCAACGCGTGCAAATCCAACCACGATCCAATAGCAATGCATCAGCAACAGTTGCAGATCCACCCAACAATCGGATGCATCAGCAACAGGATGGGAGTCCCCTTGATCAGGCCGAGGACTTCATCTATGCTCACCCCATAAAATGATACCAGCATCAATATCCAGCAGCTTAGACTCCAGCAATTGAGAATGCATCACAAGGAGTCCGCACAGGTAAGCTAGGGATCTCCAACGGGTGGAGAAGCTAAACTTAACCAGTAGGTAGCATCAATTTTGCCATTACTCAACCAAAAATTAGGTGGCTGGAGTAGCCAGATTCATTAAACAGAAATAGTGCACCTATATGAAATAGCATCCGACAGCAAAACCAAAGGGTGACCATCAAACCGACAGACCAAGAGCAGCCAGAATAAATTTTTTTTGGTAAGTCAACAAGAATAAATACTCTCCTTCATGCACAAATTTTTTTTTTGGGCAGGGGGGGCGGATGTGTGTGTGTGAGTGAAAAAAGCCAAAGAGAGGGCGACAGAACAGCCCAAACAACCAACCAAGGCTGGCCAGGAAACTCAAAACAACAAAACCACTAATATTAATTTCCTGTTTTCATACAATCTCCTGTATTCCGTTCTTTTATTCTCCAAAATCTAATATAATTTTTAATCAAATAAAAAATGAGAGCCCAACATCCAACGGGCAATTTTCCATGCCACGATGCAGATGTATACGGACTAAGCACCTAAAAGCAACGAATGAGGTTAGCAAAATGAGATGGTACAAGCCCCTTAGGCTGGCAGCCGAGAGGGAGACCATCACCAAATTGAATTAAAAGGAAATGTTTTTTTTGCAAGATCCGAGCACCATAATGAAAAAAATGGAGGGATTTTTTTTATAAGTTCCATCGAATTACATGCGACCGAGGTACACACCTGCCAGCTTCCACAGAGGTTTTTAATTTGTTCTGAATGACATTGATTATCAGGGAAAAAGTATGGGAGATGTCTTGAGGGGGAATTTTTTGAAAAATGTAGTTGTTGCGTTCCCTCCAAATGAAGTAGACCGTTGCCGCAAGAGAGAGATGTTTAGACAGGGTAAAGCCAGTGAAGTCCCTCCAAGAAACTTTTCCCTTTCCATCTTTGAGCGGCCCAACAGATGTTTTGGGACCATTCAGGGTAAGGCTGGTGAAGTCCCGCTCGTCTTTGAATCTTGTTCCATAAGGATGTCGAAAAGGGACAGGAGAAGAACAGATGCTCATGATCTTCGTTGCCCGTGTTGCAGAGGGTGCAGTTAGAAGATAGGTTGGGAATACCATGAAGGCGATCAAGGGTACTAAGTCTACCTCTAATGGCTAGCCAAAGAGTAAAGGCATGTGCAGGGATATGGGAAGGGCCCCACACTAAGGTGGCCTAGCTCAATTTCGGTTTGGGTGAATGGATGAGAAAATAGGCAGACTGAATTGAAAATTTGCCATCTGCATTTCCATCCCATCGCATAGAATCTTTTTGATTGGTGCTAGGAAGATAGAGAGGCATGTTCTCCGCAAAACGAGAAACTTCCAAATCATAAGGGTTAGGCTAAGACCAATGGTCATCCTTAATAATGACAGTGACCTTTGCATCCAACGGCAGGCCCGAGACTAGACGAGTACGATCAGTACTTCACACAGCGGGCCCAGAGGATGCCAGTTGTCATGCCAGAGGAATATGTCAGAACCATTGCCAATGGATTTAGTGGAGTGGAATCATTTAAACTGTAAATCTCGAGAACCTTTGGGGAAGAGAGAGAAGTTCTCCCTTCTCTCTATTTTTCAAATTTCATTTTGAAATTTGATCTGTGTTTTCTAGTCGGCGCCTCCTCTGGCCGGGCGGCGCCGGAGCCGGCCACTGCCGGTCTCCTGGTTGCTTCCCGTTTCCTTCCCGATTTTTGACTTCCCTGCTCTAACCTTTCTGGGCTTCAGATCTGGCAGTGTCAGCCTCTGCGTCCGTTGAGGCTCCATTTGTGTTCATCCTCTGAGGTCTCTCAGCTCTCACCGGATCGCTTCTCTTTTTCTCGATTTGCGCCCTTGGCTGTAAGCTCGGACCGATTCTCCAACCTCTGTCCATAAAGGACGATTCCTAGTCGCTGTACCAGTTGGGATGAAGGACCTTGCACGTTGGCCTTTTTAACCGTCTGCTGGATCTGTTGCCTTGGTGCATGGTGCTCGGGTAGGAGCTGATTGGGGCTTCTGCAGGAACCTGTATCCCACCTGTTGCTGCTGTATCAGAGTGGAGCTCTGTCTTCCCTTTGGGACTTCTTACGGTTTCTTTTTCTTTCTTTATTTCCATATTTAGCTTATCAAATTTCAGTTGTGAAATTCGATATATTAGGGTTTCTCGCATCCGATTTGGCTGGGCTTCCATGCTCTGGATGATGAGGTTGAGAATCCCTATTTCTGGTTTCCCTATGGTGCTCCGGCGTTGGTTTGGAAAATTTTGCCACTTCCAGAGTGGTGCAGAAGGATTCGTTGTGATGCTCATTTGGTGGGAATATCTGAGTTTGCTGTTCTTTGGTTTCGGGAGCGGCTTTTGGAGCTAGAATCGGCTCTAGTGTTACTCTATGGTTCTGACGTAGACCAATGTCCTGTGCTGCTGGCTCTATTGCTCCTCTGCCTGTGTGTTCCTTCCTGTTGGACAGGAGGGGGGATGCCCATGTAGCTCTGGATTTGGAATTCTAGGCTGGGGTGCTGAAGAGTTGGGCGAGGCTTGTTTGGATGCAGGAGAACCTTTTGATGCGATGGGATTAGGCTTGGCCTGTGTAAATGCCATTTTCTTTTTGATATTGTGATTGATATGGTGGTTGTGAATGGATTACAATGCTTTGAGATGCTGTAGGATTGGCTCAATTTGTCATGAGGCGTCTTCTATTTATTGTTCATTTCTGCACTTCTCTGGGATGCTGAATGAGGTGCCTTCTACTGCCTTTGTAAAGGTGGCTGTTGGAGGTGATGAAGGATGCTGGTGATGCTATGCTAGCCGCTCTGGTGCTGGCAGTAGTTGCTCCTTCAAATGGCGGGTTGCCTTGAATGTGTGAAGCGCTGCATTTCTTTGAAGCTGCCTCCTCTGGCTTATATGCAGACTCTCGAGCTATTTTGGATCGGACGCATTTGAATGTCCTAGGCTGCTGGCTCCGATGATCTTCAACCTGTGTGCTCCTTCTTGTTGGACGGTTTGGGGGATGCCCGTGCAGCTCAGGCTTGGGACTACTAGACTGAGGTGCTGAAGAGTCGGTCGAGGACTTGTTTGGATGCTAGTGATCCTCCTGATGAGGCGGAGTTCCTTCTGTTCATAGCATATCAGGGGAGCAATGTATGGCTACTTCTGTTGTGGGCTCCTGTGTTTAGTAGCGCTGCTAATGGCTGGTGCAGTTTGCTTACTCGGATGTTGATGGATTCTTATTGAGAAGCGAGACTGATTGTGCTTGCTGGCTTTCTGGATGTGCATGTATTCCTCTTGAGGATGTGTGTAGTGGTGGAAATTGAGTGTCGGTCTTTTAACATGAGTTGAGGATCGGTAGGATTGAAACGTTGCTGATGCGGTAGCTTCCATTGACCAAGGTGTGTGAGACACTCTTGGAAGATGCTGCTGGAATTGTTGATCTTGCTTTTGGAGCCTTGCAGTTGCTGCTTTGTTGAAAACTGCGTGGGCTGGTGCCTTGCTGCGTGGTGCTTTTGGAGCCTGGGGCAGAAGAATGGTGCTGTTTTTAGTTTCTTACAGTGGCCTAAATGACCATTGCTGAAACTGCTGTGTGGCATTGAGTAGGAGCTGGTAGATATGATGCCAGGGCTCTATTCTTTTGCTGTATATGGAATGGCTGCTGTATTATTTTTCTATCCGTGGTGCAAAGGCAGTGCAGTTAGCTGTCCAGCAGATTGTGTCCTTTGGGCTTTTGTGCTCTCGATTTCAATTTCCCTTTGAACGGTTCTGAGGTGCTGTTGTAGGGAGATGCTGGCCGAGGCCCTGGCTGGCTGAGGTGGTATTATGTCCGAGATGTGTTGCAATCTTCTGGTTTGGTCTGATGCCCATGGGTGTCCTCCTAACCTTGTATCGGGATTGGTTGGCATTCCAGTCCCAAAAAAAAAAAAAAATCCTTGATTCGGGATTGGCTGTTTCTTTCCCATATTCCAGTTCAAAAGAAAGTTGTGTCAGGATTGACTGTTCTCATCTTGATACTTAACCATTTTCTAGATTGGACATTTAGCTTTCGATTGTGACTATTCCTCTTTTTGTTACTTCCCCGTATCCCCTAGATATGGTTGGTGTATACTGGGCTCATTCTTGGCTGCATTTGCCTCGTTGCCCGTCGTTTGTATTGTTTTTTTTAATATAAATAAAAAAAATCTATATATATATATATGTATATATATTCGGGATTGTCTGTTCTCATCTTGTTATTTACCATTCATCAATCTTGTATGGTCCCGATTTCAAGACTTACAAAAAAATAAATCTTTGTTCTTCGTTCCTGCAGGAAACGCTTTTATGGAAGTGGACAACTCCAGGCACTGGCTGATGTTGCTTTCTTACATAGGCGATCCCTTTGGTTCTAAGAGAAGTCAAGCGACGTCATTGAGTGTTTATGAAGCAAATTGATGAAATCAAGCTGGCACATTTCCATGGATGTGGGCCATGTCAACAGATGGCTAAAGCGGCTACCTTGGCCAGGCGTTACCATGGATTCTACGAGATGACAAATGAAGACTTTGTGTACTTATGAAGCTGATTGATTCCTCTTTGAAACTTGCCTACCCAATCTACACACTGAAGGATGATGAACACATGACTTGCTAAATGTCTCCAGGTTCCTTTTCTCCGTTGATGTGATTTTCCGATTGACAAGACGAGTTCCTTTAGCCAAAAGATCTGCGAAGAATTAGTCTTTTTATATCTTGGTGAGAGTTGCTATTCTGTTTTTGTACGTTTTTTTTTTCATGAGTTGGTCTATGGTAATGCTCGGGGTCTGCCCCAGCGTGTTGTTCCACCTCTAAGTTGGCAAAACACTTGGAGGTTGAACATCGTTTCTGTAAATTTTCTTTAATTAAATCTCATCTTACTTACCAAAAAAAAAAAGCCCATGGGTGTCCTCCTGGAGGACCCTTGTGCTGTGTGTCATTGTTTTTATGTGTATTTTGTTGTACTAACTGTTCGGGGTATGCCCTAGCGCTTTATGCATTATCTCCAAGTCAAAATACTTGGAATTAATGCATAGTTCGTATAATTTTTTCTCCCATTAATCTAAAATACTTACTTACAAAAAAAAAAGGATTTAGTGGAGTGAATGCACATAAAGGGGCGAAGCTTCATAATCTTCCTCCAACTCCAGGGGCTGAATTCGGGACTTTTAACGTCCATATACATCGGTTCCTGATTCTGTTGTTGTGGATTTAGAAAGACCAGGCCGACTCGGAATCCTTTGGGATGATATGCCATAATAGCTTACAGATGAGAGCTTTATTTTGAGCCTGTAAGTTTTTAAGACCTAGCCCACCTTTGCTTTTCGGGTAACAAATATCATCCCAAGCTACCTTAGCACTTACCTTTCCTTCAGTAGAGCCACTCCAAAGAAAGCACCGAACGTGGAATTCGATCGCTTTGAGAATAGCCTGGGGCAGAATGAAAATTGAGGCTCAATAGAGGTGGATGGACGAAAGGATAGAGGAGACGAGTTGCAAATGCCCACCAAAAGAAAGCCATCTATACTTCCAGGACATGATCCGACGGGTAATTCAATCAGTGAGAGATTTGTAGTCCGAAATTGAGCGTCTAGTGGTGATCAGTGGGACTCCCAAGTATCTAATGGAAAGTTTGCCCACTCTGAATCCCATAATACCTGCAATATCCTAGTGGAGGGCATTGTCTTTTGAGCAGATGAACACTTTACTCTTATTCGTGTTTGTAGAGAGGCCAGATATCATCCAGAAATCTTCAAGGCATTCCTTAAGGATCCATATAGCATTAACATCAGCTCGAGAGAAGAGAAGGAGGTCATCTGTAAAGGCGAGCATAACAGTTTGAGTCTCTTAATATTTCAGAACCTCCATAACAAGTACAAATAAGTATGGAGATATGGGGTCACCTTGATGAAGGCCATTACCTCCCTTGAAGAAGCCAACTGCTTCCCCATTTATATTGATGGAGAAAGGAGTGGTGATACACTAACGGATCCATTTGACCATTTGAGGAGGGAATTTCATAAGAGTCAACATATTGATGATGAAATCCCAGTGGACAGAGTTATATACTTTCATAAGGTCAATCTTTATAGTACATATGGGGGGATCGTGACCAAGGTGGAAATGGTATCTAGGTTAATTTCTAGTTTGTGCTGATTGCTTGTTTTCCCATTGGAGCAGGCTATGGCTGGCTCCTGGGGGATCATCCTCATCCTCGCCAGGTTCTCAATCCATCTTGTGAGCCCGTCCCTCTTTCTTCGCTGGAGGCATCAACTATCTCCCCGGTCGTGCCCACTCTTTCTTCTTCCCCCTCAACTAAAGGCTGTACTCCATCAGGGTCCCAAATCGCACCAGAAGTTGCGCCCATAGGTAACCCTTTAGGCTCCAATCTTCCATCTTCTCATCCTCGATCCTTTGTTTCTCCACCTCCTTTAGGTCGAATCCTCAGCTCCCCCTCCTGGGCCGATGTTGTCCAAAGGAATGACTTGGATGGGAGTAATAAGTTGAAATTTTTCCCCCTCTTATAGTAGATGGGGACACTGCTACCATTACTCCTCCTTCGGAGGTTATCGACCAAGGTCGACGATTATGGGGGTCCACTTTGGTTGGCTACTTTTTCGATACCCCTCCGCATCTCTTGGCAGTAAGTGGCATTGCCCGTATCCTCTGGAAGAGATTTGGCCTTGAGCACATTGCAAGCAACGAAGCGGGCTTTTTGTTTTTTCGTTTCTCTTCGTTGAAGAAGATGGAGCAGTGCCTTCTGGCTGGTCCATGGATGATTGTTGGGAAAGCCATATTCCTTCAACAATTGCTTCCTGGTATGCAGCTGTGTAAGGAAATGCACAAATCGTACGCCATTTGGATAAATCTCTATAATGTGCCGGTTGAATTTCGGTCTCCTTTGGGGCTTGGATGGGTTGCCAGTGCGATTGGCAAACCAACTCAACTATGCCCTAGAACTGCCAAAATGGAAAATATTGATGTTGCCCGGATTTGTGTCGAGATTGATGTGGATGCTTCTTTTCCCACAAGAATTATCCTTAAGTCAAGCTCTGAGCCTTCTTCCTTTACAGCTTCTGAATCAGTGGTGAATGTCGAATACTCTTGGAAGCCAACTAGATGCGGCCGCTGTCAGCTCATTGGACATGGGGAGTCCAATTGTAAATCTAAGAAGTTGGTCTCTTCTGCTGGTAAGTCTCTTAAGAAACGAGCTGTGCATTTAAACCATTCTCTTCATATTGGTTCTTCGGTGGACCTGTAGAAGGTTGCTGTTGATTCTGAATGCTCTGCCAACCCCTTTGCCCTCCTCCTTGCTGATTGTGATGCTGAATTGGTTGAGGACTTGGAACTTCAGTGCCCTCAAGTTGCAGAGTAGTTGGTTGTGGATGGTTTGGAGATGACTCCAGCCTCTTGCTCCCCTATTACTGTAGACTCCTTTGGGCTGGATGCTATCAGAGTGGTCTTTGATCATGAGCATCCTAATGCAGATCCTGGTGATCAGATGGTTCAGTGCCGCATTGAGGCTGATGAGCCTCTAAACTCCATTCCATCTCTCAATATTTGTTCAGACCATGCTCCTGATTTGGATGCAAATTACCAGCCTAAGTCTATTGGATGTCAGGTTATTCAAAACCCTTTAAGGTTTGGAACTCATTCATCCACCTTCTGTCCACCTGATAACATCAAGGTGGCTGTAACTGTGAACCAAAACATCTATGGGCATGATCCTGGCTCTGTTCAAGGGATGCCCAATGACAGTGGCCTTCTGGAAGACCAAGCCCAGTGAGAGGCTGATGTGTATTCGTGCGGTGTTCAATGCATTGATTGGTACCAGGTTTCTTATGTTGAGGCACTAAGGCGTGGGATTCCAGCAGATGGTACTAGATCCCTTGGTGTAGGGGCTGCTCCCATACCCCAAAGTCCTATCGTAGATGCAGACCGGTTGGAGGCTCTTGGAATTTCCATTTGTATTGGGATCGGGGAGCAGACATTTGCCGGAGTTGAAGGAAAGACTTCGCCCCTTTGTTTTGCGCTCTATTCCTTTATCTGTTCGGGAGGGTTTATGTCTTCCGATCTCGGCCGATGATATTCAGAAAGCTCTGTTTTCAATTGGTGATTCAAAAGCCCCTGGTCCAGATGACTTTTCAGTGAAGTTTTCCAAGGAGTTGTGGGATTTAGTGGGGCCTTCTGTCATTGATGCGGTACAGGATTTTTTTACCCATGGTAGACTGCTCAAACAAGTTAATGCCACATGTATTAGTTTAATCCCCAAGGTTAAATCCCCCTCTAAGGTTGGTGATTTTAGACCCATATCCTGTTGCAATATTGTTTATAAGATCATATCAAAAATCATTGCCAATCAGATCAAGCATGTGCTCCCATACCTGGTAGATTCCTGCCAGACGGCCTTTGTGCCTGGACGGAGGATTTGCGACAAGGAGGATTTGCGACAACATTCTTCTCGCACAGGAGCTCTTGCACAATTATTACTCCCGAAAGGGTGTTCAGCGGTGTGCTATGAAAGTTGATCTAATGCAAGCTTATGATTCCATGCATTTGGATTTTATTATCGCCATTCTGGAATTAATGGAGTTCCCCCCTCAGAGGATCTTATGGATCCAACAATGTATGACGACTACCGCCTTCTCCATTAACATTAATGGGGAATCTGTGGGGTTCTTTAAAGGTGTCAAATGGTTGAGACAAGGAGATCCTCTGTCTCCTTATCTTTTTGTCCTTGCTATGGATGTGGTGAATGGGATTATTGAGTTTAAGGCTAGGTGCAATCAGGATTTCCATTATCACTGGAAATGTGAGAGAACAAAAACTGTGATGCTCGCCTTTGCTGATGGCTTGATCCTCTTCTCCAATGCAGATGCCAATTCAATCCGTCTTCTTCATAGATGCCTTGAGGAATTCCAGGTATTATCTGGGCTATCAGCAAACAAAAACAAAAGCAAATTTTTTGTTTGCTCTACTGATGATAGGCTGATCAAGGAGCTCCATGACATAATTGGATTCAATTTGGGGAAACTTCCGGTCAAGTATTTGGGGCTTCCTCTCATTACTACGCGGTTGTCGGTGGCTGATTGTAAGGCCTTGATTGATCGTGTTAGGCAGCGAATAAGCTCGTGGACTAACAAACTTCTATCATTTGGAGGCAGAATACAACTGGTTCGGTCTATCCTCTCATCGATTCACCTCTACTGGGCTTCCATTTTTATTATTCCCAAATCTATTATGAAAATCGTGGAAGGTTATATCCGTCAGTTCTTGTGGCACGGAACCATTTCTGGGGGTTCAACTGCTAAAGTGGCATGGGAGCATATATGCAAACCTCGGTCTGAAGGTGGTCTTGGCATTCAAAATTTGCAAAACTCTAACTTTTTTTTTTTTGGTAAGCAAGTATTTTGGATTAATGGGAGAAAAATTACAAATTTAATGTTTAATCGCCAAGTATCTTGACTTGGGGATGAAACATTTTCTGCTGGGGCATACCCCGAGCAACGAGTACAATCAGAGGTACACAACAGCCTCTAAGCGACCAACGTTCTACATAATCAACAGAAAATAAAAAGTGTACATCACATTCGGCATTGCACAACTGAGAAACCAATATCCAAACCGGCATAAGAGCCTATGCAAGCATGATATCCGGCCAAATCAACACCAGAAGCATTGATGTAGATAGAATAACTGTGCAGTGCATCAGCAACTCATCCTCACACTACTTCCATCAGCAATTTACAGCATATCCGAATGCAGCATCAACCATCAGGCAAGGCTGCATCAGCAAGTAAAAAAACCAACAGCAACTAATTTCCACATCCAGCGACAACCAGCTTCAAAGCAAAATGCCAGCATCTTGGTCATCAGCTCCAGAAACAACTAACATGACCCATCTTCATCAAAGACTGGCAACAGCCAGCAAAATGAAGCACCCAGCTGCACCAGGATCAGCATCAAGCTAATACTGAGCAGCTTGAACCGAAACGGTCAAAAGGGAGTTTAACCACACCAACACAGGCTTCCACCAAGCCTAGAGACAGCAGCCCACATAACATGTCCAGTCATTTCCAACTCAGCTGCACCAGTTCCAAATCAGGAAAAAAACTACCAATCGCTCTCGGCAGTTTACACGCCCATTCCAGCATTTGGGATGCAATCGGAAGCTACGGCAATTGAGATCGGCATATGGGATGCAAATCAAGATCGGCAATTCATTTTGAAACCCAAACCGGCACTTGAAACTAGATCGGCAGTTGGGTCTTAACCTCAACCGAGCAGAGACTGGATTACGCCATAAACATAATCCATACCGGCATTTGACCCTGTGCAAACCGGTTTGCAGTCGACATGAAACCGGCATAGATTCCATTCCGGCAAAACCACGAAGATAGAATGCATAGCCTGGGAAGCTCATTCCACGTCAGCAAAGATTTCATTCCGGCAAAACCTAGTGCAAAAAGCTATTACACAACTGGAAACTACAACCGTGGTCTCCCTTCCAGGGGTTCCCACCAGAACAGCACCCATCAGCATGAAATCAGTATATCAAGCTTCAAAGAATACATCAGCTTGGCCTTCAGCGTCCAACAGTGGCAGCAGAAAACATCTCAGCATCTCTTAACTGTATTCCCCCTCAATCAAAGGAAAAACAGCATTCAAGAATTTCACCAGCTTCCAGCAGACTCATCCTCAAAGAGCAGCACCAAAACCCGCAAGGTATATGCATACAAGGTTCACACTCCAGCCAGTCAGACCCAGGCAAACCAGTGAAAGATCATACCATTATACTCCAGTAGAAAGAAGCCCACACAGCAGACAACTAGAGAGCAATGCATAAACAGCATTGTTTAACACCATGGGATCATCCAGGAAAGATGCTAAAGCAAACCCAGCAGCAGAAGCAAAAATCAGCAGCATCACCGACCATCAGCAAGAGGCGCCCATATGTCAACAGCAAAAACACAGAATTCCTTGCCACAGCATACCAAGCAAAAATACAGGGTCCCATGAGCAGGACCCAGCCAAAACTTGCTCCATCAGCATGCTCCTAAGAGCCAGAGGCACCCCTGGATTTCCGAGAGGCTGATCCATGGGATCATCCAGGAAAGATGCTAAAGCAAACCCAGCAGCAGAAGCCAAATTCAGCAGCATCACCGACCATCAGCAGAGAGGCGCCCATATGCCCACAGCAAAAACACAGAATTCCTTGCCACAGCATACCAAGCAAAAATACAGGGTCCCATGAGCAGGACCTAGCCAAAACTTGCTCCATCAGCATGCTCCTAAGAGCCAGAGGCACCCCTGGATTTCCGAGAGGCTGATTTTTTCTTTATTCTTGACTTAGAAATCTTCCATTCAGATTTAGAACCCGCCAATTCATCAACCAAAGGGGAGTTTGAGGAGTATTTCAGAGATATCCTCTTAATAGAGGCAGGAGTGAGCAAATACTCCTCCAAGTCCAGGTGGTCATGGCCGATCCTGGAATCAGGTGAATTAGGAGTCGAGCCCTTCATCCGAGGATGAAGGGAATCATCCACACATCCAGATGACTCATTAGGGCACTCTTGGTTGACAACTGGTGAGGGTGCATGAGCAGCCAAGTCCAATTGGCAGGGAATAGGCCAAGATACCACCTTAACCGATGGAATTGAATCAATTGACTTTCCACCGGACCTCAAAGGGGTCAAGGCATCATCAGAGGCCAGGAAAGGGGCAACTGGGCAAGCTAGTTTATCATTTGACTCTAAAGCAGAGGAGTCACAGTGGGGGGGCCATGAAAAGGGGAACGGGTAAAAAACTTTGAGGGAGTCTGGGATACCAGACCAATGTTTGAGGGACCAGATTCAGTAGAAACCGGCAAACCAGGGGAAGACACTATATGAAGGGGGTATCGAGGGTCTGGCACCACCACACTACTGGGGCTGCTTTCACCACCGCCCTTTTGGCCCACAGCATAGCTCTGGTCATCAATTTGGGGAGAGACTTCATCAACAGATGGAGGCTCGACCGAGATGCCCCCAGCATCCTCATTAAGGAAAGGAATGGAGGAGGCAGAACAAACAGAATCATCAATTGTAACAGGAGACCGGCCACAATTATTCTGATTACAGTCGGCTGTGACGAAATCATCACGTTGAGAAAAACCAGAATTATTATTGGCTTTCTTGGACAGACATTTTGCTTCCAAATGACCAATTAGATTACAACGAGCACATCGAGTGGGTTTCTAGCTATATGCCACTTTCACCACAGAAGTTGTATCAGCAGAGGGACAGGGCTGAATAGCAATAGAACTGGGGAACGGCCCGTCAACTCCAACTTCCACAGAAATCTTAGCAAATGAAAGGTTCTCCATCCGGCCAGTACGGGGATCAATCTGAAGAGGGGTCCCAATCGCACTGGCCATCCAGCAAAGGCCAGCAGTGGTCCACAGTTCGAGTGGAATATTTGACATCTTAATCCAAATAGGGAACCGTTTATGTTCCTCTCTAGACAATTCCATTCCCGGCGACCAGCGCTTGAGGAAGATGGGCTTGCCAGAGAACGTCCAAGGACCGGCGCTCAAGCATTTTGCCAACATCTCTTCAGATGGGAAACGAAAGAAGAAAAACCCACCTTCGTTTCCAGCAATTTGCTTGATTCCAAACCGAGCCCATAATTTCATGGCTACTGCCTTGACAGCCATGAAATGGGGTGGCGTGTTGAGAAAATAGCCCACCGTAGAATGGCCCCAGAAGAGGTTACCTTGCTCAATGACTTCAGGCGGGGGAAACAGAGCACCGTCCGAGGACGCTGAGACATGGGGAGGGAAGAACTTCAACTTTGAGCATAGCCCAGAACCATCCATCTTGACAACATCGGCCCAAGAGTGGGATTGAGCAGCAGCGTTGACAGATTTTTCAATAGCGAGCATTGGGGTCGCAAGGGATTCAGGAGGAGGAGAAGGCTGAAGCGAGATGGTGTTCTCAGCAGGCGGGGCAGAGTACGGTGAGGATGGAGGATAGGGGCGAATGGGGGAAGCGAGCGGGTGACAGACGGGGGAGGCAGACACCGAAGGAGGGCCAGAGGAGGCGGCCATGGCCGAAGACGTTCACCGGCGCCAAAGACGAGAGGAGCGTCTGTCAGAAGACGGCAGAATTGATTTTCAAAATTTGAAAATCGAAGGTTAGAGAGAAGGAGGAGCTTCTCTCTCTAGATAATTCCGTATTTGCAAAACTCTAACAAAGCCTTAATATCTCACCTTTTATGGCGGATCATTACAAAGGACCCCAAATCTATCTGGGTCTCTTGGATGCATATAAATAGATTAAAGGATAGGTGCATTTGGACCATTAAGGTGCCAGCCATCATGTCCTGGTGCTGGAGGAAAATGTTAAAACTTTGATTTGCTATTCGGCCATTTATCCAATATCGGATAGGAAATGGGGTTAATACTTTCCTATGGCTTGATAACTGGCACCCAAAAGGTCCCCTGGCTGATTTGTTTCCCTCAAGCCTGATGTCAGTGACTGGGCTGCTTTTGGATACAAAGGTTGCTTCGATTGTGGCAAATGGTGGTAGGAGATGGCCGAATCGGTATGATATGGAAGTGGATCAGATCATTGACGGCATGCCAGATTATTGCCCTGATCCAGAAAGGAAAGATACAATCAGATGGACTGCTGAACCAAATGGTGAGTTTACCACCCAATCAGCTTACCGCATTTTCCAAGGAACCGTGGCCAAATGCAACTGGTCCTATATTGTCTGGGGTCCTAATCATATTCCATCACATGCTTTCATATTATGGCTTGCCATATTAGGAAAGCTGACCACGCTTGACAGAGTAGGGAGATTTGTGCAGCAAGCCAACATTTGCATTCTTTGTAAGAATGCTGGAGAAACTCACAATCACCTGTTTTTTTTGTGTCCTTTCTCCTTTGAGATCTGGGACAATCTGTGTCTTCATGCTGGGATATCCTAGCCACACCAAGAATGGAAGAGAAATATTGAGTGGATTTCCTGTAGTTGGAAAAGCAAGAATGCCAAGTCACTATCCTTTAGGCTCACTCTTGCTGCGGCTGTTTATTTCATATGGCAAGAACGAAATCGAAGAATATTTAACGGTGCCAATGGAAAGACCCCTACTCATATTGCTAATCTTATAATTGAAGCCGTTCAGAGGAAATTAGAAGTTAGTATCAAGGGTTACGATTACTGCACCAGGAATGTAATTGCGCAATGGAGCTTATCGTTAGATGCTGCAGTTTGAAAAGCTGGGTTTTGTCGTGTTCCTGAATGGTTTGTTTTTTTCTCACTTTGGACGGAATGCTTGCTTGCTTTCTTGCTCCTTAGACGGAGAGGTTTGGATGCTGGGTCCGGAGTGCCTCTGATTACTACCAGGCTTTCGATTCGGGATTGCAACGCTCTCACGGAGGAAATTACTCGCCGGATCAAATCATGGAAGAACAGGTGGCTCTCCTTCGGGGGTCGTCTGCAACTGGTTACCTCTATCCTCTCATCCATCCACCTCTACTGGGCCTCAATCTTCATCTTGCCCAAATATATTCTCAATCAGATCGACTGCATGATGAGGCATTTCCTTTGGAATGGTTCTACTGATGGGAAGGCTAACGAAAAGTAGCCTGGGCTGATATTTGTTACCCGAAGAGTGAAGGTGGGTTGGGGCTCAAGAATTTGCAGGCTCCAAATAAAGCCCTCATCTGTAAACTCTTATGGCGTATCATGTCAAAGGATCCTGAATCGGCCTGGTCTTCATGGATCCACAAGACTAGGATCAAGGACCGATGTACTTGGACTCTCAAAGTCCCTGATTCAGCTCCATGGAGCTGGAGAAAAATCATGAAACTCTGATCCTTCATGTGCTCTCATTCTATTAAGAACATTGGCGACGGAGTGGATACCTTTATCTGACATGACCACTGGCACCCTATGGGCCCGCTCAGCAAGGTTAGCACGGATCGTATTCGTCTGGTCACGGGTTTATCTTGGGACGCCAAGATTTCTCATATAATCATAGACGACCATTGGGCTTGGCCTAACCTTTATGATAAGGAGGTCTCTAGTCTTGTGACGACTCGACTTTTATTACCATCAAAAGCCGTCGTCAAATCCAAAGTTCTTACAAATAAAAGATAAAAAGGTGAACATAAAAATTTTTCTTTTCTTCATTCAAACCTGAGATGCATTCTAAAGATTTATAATTTCATAAATCCCAAAGTATCACGGAAACATTCTAACATTCATAAGCAGCGGAATCAATATTACAAGTTTTCTCAAAACAAAATAGACAAAACTCCAAAAATCTGCTCCACCCAGCTTAAACAATCAGCTACACCATAGGATTCTACTCAACTTCGTCCTCCATAAGCTTGTCATCTGAAAAGTTACAAGAATGAGCTTACAAAGCCCAAAGAGATACTCACATGCGAGAAAACATAAGCATACATATAATTTCATCAAAATATATAGCATAGCATAAGAAAAATCATCATATCGTTTCTTCTTTAGTTCATGTTCTTTCATTTGTCTTCAGAAAATTCATCAAAATCATTCGAAATTCATATCATCTTTAGGGACCGGACGGGAGCGGACAACATCGAGGACGGGTTGTGTGCTACCCCACAACCTAAAGCCGTATCCCCTCATTATGCTCCCCGGGGTGGGAGGTAATGCCTTTAACCCGGCATACGAGGCCATAGTTCATAGTTCTTATTCCACCAAAAGGTCCCCTCCCGTGGCCCAGGAGGCATCCTCGAGTGTCACTCCAATATCCTTCATCCATCTTTAACAGCAAGTTTAATGGAAACTCGGTTCTTGGTTCGTGTTCTTTAATGGCCAATCATCATAGTTCGAAAGTCAAAAGTCATGGAGTTCCACTTGCTGTCCGTAATTACATGTCATTTTTCATGTTCATAAATACATAAGCCGGAGTTCATTTCAGAGAACCGGAGCTCTTAAAGCCGGACTTCTTTTATTCAATGCCGAAGTGCCTTTCAAAGCCAAAATAAACCGGAGTTCTTTTACAATGCCGTAGTTCTCTTACGTAGAAACCAGAGTTCGTTTTCTTTAGTCAAAGCCGGAGTTCTTTATTCATAAAGGACGAAGTACATTTTTAACAAGGCCGAAGTCCTTTTTCTTAAAATGGACGGAGTGCCTTTCTTTTCAAAAAGTACGGAGTGCCTTTCTTATTTAAAATCCGGAGTACTTAAAGGACAGAGAGCTTCATGGACGGAGTACTTTTCTTTTAAAATCCGAAGTACTTAAAGGACGGAGTGCTTCATGGACGGAGTACTTTTCTTTTAAAATCCGAAGTGCTTTAAGGACGGAGTGCACATGGACGGAGTACGTTTCTTTCAAAATCAGAAGTTCATAAATCCGGAGTTCACTTTCTTATAAAATCCGAAGCTCTAAGATCCGGAGTGCTTTCTGTTAAAGTCCGAAGTTCTTAAATTCAGAGTGCATTTTCTACTACAATCCGAAGTTCTAATTTCAGAGTGCTTTCTGTCAAAATCCGAAGTTCTAATTTCAGAGTGCGTTTCTGTTTAAAATCTGAAGTTCTAAATCCGGAGTTCATTTCCTTATAAAATCCGAAGTTCTTTTGTTAAATGTCGAAGTTCTTGTATCATGAGTTGTTATCAAAAGCCGGAGTAAAAAGCCGGACTTCGCTTTTATCAAGGCCGAGGTTTATTTCAAAACAACAGGACGGAGTACTATTTAAAGACGTAAAGGCCGGAGTTCCTCTTCTTCAAAACCGGAGTATTTTTCAAAAGAGGACGGAGCACATTATCCATAAAAAGGCCGGAGTTCTTTTTGGACGGAGTTCTTTATTCAAATTGGACGGAGTACTTATTTCCTAAAATGCCGGAGTTCTAAATCGTTTTCTGTAAAATGCCGGAGGTCTTTTATTTTAAATTCAGAGTTGTTTTGACAGAACAGAATTCAATAGCAGGAATTCTTACTTCATCTTAAGGCCTAAAATTTCTTTCCGTAAACATGAAATCATCAAAATTCATAATAATTGAAAATTAATCATAAACAGAATAGTCTAACATCATGCATAACATAATTTCCTTTAAACATGCATTTCAGAACAATAAAACATAAGACAGCAAAGGCATACTTCATATCATATAGCAACATAAGTAAACATGAGTTTTAGAAATAGGGTGAGTATCTTGCCTGAATTCTTTTCTACTTTTTCCTTAGCTTTCACTTCTTCTTTTCGGAGAGTTTCTAGTGGTGCCTTTTCCTGAGGCTCTTAGGCCCTTATTTATAACCCTAGGTTTTGGTGGCCATCATTTATGATTTTTCCTATTTTCCAAGGGTATTATTTATGATTGTACATTTTCCAAGGGTGATCTTACATTTTCCAAGGAGGGTCGTTTTCCAATAAGTCTTGGAAATAGCCAATTTATTGATGGTCGCTCCTTCCCAATAGTCTTCCTTATTTTCTGAGTCCGAACTTCAGCCTTTCATCAAATAACTTCCGGTCAACTATCGAGCGTTGACCAGATTTCTATCTCCTTCCTATTCATTTGTTCACGTTTGTCCGGTCAACATTTTTCGTTGACCGGATTTCTCCTTCTTCTACTTTAACTTCGGCTTTTCATCTCTACAGTATTCCGGCCTTACAGGACTGGACTTCATTTTCATTAAATCCGAACTTCTTTTTACTTCGGAAATCCGGAGTGTTTTCTTTTAAGCAAATCCGGACTTCTTTTTACTTCGGAAGTCCGGAGTGTTTTTACTAAGGAAATCCGGACTTCATTTCTCCAACGAAATCCGGACTTCTGTTTACCAAGGGAAATCCGAAGTTCTTTTTACCAAAGGAAATCCGGACTTCATTTTATTAAGGGAATCTGGACTTCTTCTTACCCTGGAAATGCGGACTTCTTTTTCATCCAGAAATCCGAACTAGAATTTCACCAATGTAATCCGGACTTCTTCTTATTTCATTTTCCGGTCAACGTTCGTTCACCCGACTTGATGGTTAAAATTTTCTTATTAAAATTTTGGGTCGTTACAACCTCCCCCACTTATAGGAATTTCGTCCTCCAAATTTTAAATAAAATCACTAACCTCGAGAAAATAAATATGGGTATTTGTTCAGAATCTCTTCCTCTCGTTCCCAAGTTGCCTCTTCGGGTGTGTGATTCTTCCAGAGCACCTTTATTAGAGAAATTGATCTGGTGCGTAATCTCTGCTCCTTTCGATCCAAGATTTCCACTGGTTCTTCTATATACGATAAGTCTTTGTCGACCATCAAAGGTTTTTTTTTTTTTTGGTAAGTAAGTATTTTGGATTAACGGGAGAAAAGAATTACAAAATCTATGTTTTATCTCCAAGTATATTGACTTGGATTTAAAACATAACATGCTAGGGCATACCCTGAGCAGCCAGTACATCAAAAAATGCCAAAATAGCCTCTAAGAGGACAACGTTCAGCAGAAGAACAAAATATGTAATATGAGGTTACACATAATCGGACACAAAAACGTCAACATTGCAAGAGCATCTTGCAGTGCAACCGCAAGCATCTCCTGGGCAGATCACAAGCAGTGCATCCAGGCCCATCTTCAGCACGAGACAGACAGGCACTGCCCAGAATACAGTAACACAAGGATCACCAACAACTTCAGCAACAACGCCAGATTGGACACGCGAGCCAGCCAAGGGCCGTCCCAGCATCCACATGATGAATCAAAACTGAAAAGCATGCCCTCCTGGAATTATTTATCAATTATCATCACAAGCAGCTCTACAGCAGAATTCACCCTTTGCAATATCATCCATCGGTACCTTTACATCACACAGCAGCTTCAGCAAGGCATCTTCATCTTCTCTACATCACTCTTTCGCAGAGGATCATGCTGTTTCCAGCAACCAGCCTACAAGCAGTACAGAAGACTGCATCATCCTAGCAACAGCAGGAACCAAAACTGCATCCAAAGCATTCAGAATCTGGAATTCTCGGACCTCCAGAGAGTACACCTCAGAGCATCACAAACACAACTCGACCAGTCCCAAACCGCCTCAGCACCAACATGAACAATTGAGGCCACATTTAGGACACAACACAAAACCAAATTCAGCTTTGAAAAAAACAAGAGAGCCCGGTACATGCTGCGGTACAGAGCAAAAACAGCAACAACAGACAACCAAGCCAAAGGTTCCATGGGCAGCTCCCAGCAGCACCAGCAAGGGCCAAAAAGTCAAAGGTGGCAATCAAGCTCAGCATCCATTGCCAGGAAGGATCTAAACCAGTTAACATTGACCTCACGAGCTGCAGCAGCCATAGAGAGCTAACCGTCCAGAACACACAATCTTCCAAACATCATCAAAAAAGAGACAGAAGCTAGGATCAAGCCTAGTAGTTATTCAGTAATTCTAGCTCTCAAAGCACAACAACATGAGCAAAACTTCAGCTCAATCAAAACCAGCGCCAAACCAGAATCATAAGCTGGGATTCAGCTCAATAGCACAACGCCAGCCAGAGCCAGATTTCCAGGCCACCTACGCCAGCAGCGCCAGGAAATCTAGAAGATCAATCATCACCAAAATTATGTACATGAAAACAATCCAAACCACCAATAGCACGGGTTTAGGAGGCAGGGGGAGCCATGGGTTTTTTGGATTTTTTCTTTTTTCGAGATTTAGCTGAAAGCCAAGGTTTGCATTCCAAGTCAATAGCCCGGTCCATACAAACTTCAGCAGAGGAAGTTAGATGCTCCAGGCCATACTTCTTGCAGATTCGTTTGATAGAACTAGGAGTACGGTCTAAATCTACATCATCTACTGGATTCAGCTTAGATTCAGGTTGGAAAGGAGATTCAGGGGCACCAACGATTCCCAATTGGGATTGCATGGGCTCCTGATAAACATGTAGAGGGGTATCATCATGAGCTTCAGGCCGATCTAACCCAGCACCATTAGCTCCTTCAACAGGGTATAGTCCAGCCAGCTGGCTAGAGTCATCCAAAGGACCCATTGTCGAAAAAGGGGCCTGGAGAGATTGCATGGCAGGGGACAGGGAGGGGCATTGGGCCGAGCCACAGTCAGAGCATAATTTGGGTGATGGAGGGTGGTAGCTAAGGGCTTCAAGCCGTTCCTCCTCAGATATAGGTGAGGGAAGAACACTGAAGCTAGACAAATCAGATTGGTGTAACCACGGAGCACAATATCAGCAAAAGAAGGCACTGAGGCCGTTGTAGTTTGAGTACTTAACTCTAGCATAGACTCACCAGGGGGAGCAACGGGAGATGGAGTTTGGGACATCAAACCAGAGCCGGCTGAGACAGGACTTAGCAGGTCCGTCTTCTCAGACCAGATTGGTCAATGGATGCCATCCCATCCCCATGAGAGGCAGAGCGGACAGGATCAGATGCAATTTGTGGAGGGATATAAGGATTCATACCAGAGACCCCTTGGGCACCAAAGTCTAGGGCGGACTTGGAGGGAGAGCAAACTTTACTGGTGTGAGTATGGGCCAACTTGGTCGGGCATTTAGAGCCAACATGACCAATCAGATGGCAGATAGCACAGCGAGAGGGTTTCCAGATATACTCCACATTCACCGTGGAAATGGACTCAGGATCATAACATGATTGAATAGCGATACATTCGGGGAAGGGGCCATCAGCGTCAACTTCGACACAAAGCTTTGCGCAGGAAATGTTTTCCATGCGGGCAGTTCTGGGATCAAGTTGCAGTGGAACCCCAATGGCGCTTGCAACCCAACTGAGCCCGGCATTAGACCATAACTCAATCGGGAGGTTTGATAACTTGATCCAGATGGGGAGCCGCTTGTGATCTTCCTTTGCCAGAACCAAACCAGGGGACCAGCGTTTGAGGAAGATGGGTTTACCAGAGAAGAGCCATGGGCCGGCTCGGAGGCACTTCTCCATCAATTCCAGGGATGGAAATCGAAAGAAGAAAAAGCCGGCATCATTAACGGCAGTATGCTTGAGGCTGAATCGGGCCCATATTTTGCGAACAATGGTTTTGACAGCCATGAAATGAGGGGGGGAATCAAGAAAATGGCCAACCAGAGTGAATCCCCAAATTTGGTTACCTTGATCGATAACTTCAGGCGGGGGAGAAATCGCTGAGTTCGAGCGTCCTGAAGACTGGTGAGAGAAGAAAGAAAGCTCAGGGCATAGAGCTTAACCATCGTTCCTGACCACTCCAGCCCAAGAAGGAGGGGAGACAGAGCCGCGTTCCGATTTGTTGCGGACAGTCACAGGAACCGAAGGCTTTGAAGAGATGGCACCAATCGCAGGAGCAAGGGAAACCTCGTCACTATTCAATTTCGAGGACGGAGAAGGAAGAGGAACAAGGGATTTTGATACGGGATCCGTCAGCGGGGGAGACGGGGCCTGGGCAGGAGAGGCGGCTTCCTGAAGAGGATCGGGAGGGGGCCCCAGAAGGCCGGCCATGGCCGGCGACGGGCGGAGCGAGGGCTCCAACGTCACACGAAATTTCGAATTTTGAACTTCGAAATCTAGAGAGAAGGAGGAGAACTTCTCTCTACCCGCAAAATCTTCTCACGACCATCAAAGGTTCATACTCAATTACATGAGTAGGATCATGGACATACTTTCGAAGCATTGATACATGAAATACGTCATGTACATCTGCCAAGTTTGGAGGCAGTGCAAGTCTATATGCTACTTCTCCAATCTTTTCCAAGATTTCAAAAGGCCCAATAAAACGAGGCTTCAGTTTTCCTTTTACCCCGAATCTGTACTTTCCCTTGGATGGTGATACCTTTAGAAACACAAAATCGCCCTTTTCAAACTTCAATGCCGATCTTATCCGATCTGCATAGCTCTTTTGTTTGCTCTGGGCTACTCTGAGATTCTCATGTAATATCTTTATCTTTTCTACCGACTCCTTGATAATGTCTGGACCCAAAATTCTTCTATCTCCGTGTTCCTCCCAATGAATTGGCGATCTATATTTTCTCTCATATAATGCTTCAAAAGGAGCCATGCCAATGCTGGCCTGGTAGCTGTTATTATAAGCAAACTCTGCTAGAGCCAATGAATCATCCCAAGCCCTTTTCATCTCTAAGACTGAGGCCCTTAACATATCCTCGAGAATCTGGATAGTCCGTTCCGATTGGCCGTCGGTTTGCGGATGAAAAGCAGTACTAAATTTTAATTCAGTACCCAATTCTTTATGTAGACCTTTCCAGAACAGTGAAACAAAGCGAGGGTCTCTATCTGATACAATAGAGACAGGCACACCATGAAGTCTGACAATCTCGTTCACATACAGCTGGGCTAATTTATCAAGGGGGTAAGTCATCCGGATTGCCAGAAAGTGGGCTGACTTTGTTAGTCGGTCAATAATCACCCAAATAGCATCATGTTTCCTTGGCGTCATTGGTAGACCAGTCACAAAATCCATGGCGATATCCTCCCATTTCCATCCCGGTAACGGCATTGGTTGTAATAACCCAGACGGCTGTTTTCTTTCGGCCTTTACTTGTTGGCATATAAGGCACTTTTCCACGTAAGCTGCGATATCCCTTTTCATATTTCTCCACCAAAATATTTTCTTCAAATCCTGATGCATCTTATTGGCTCCTGGGTGGATCGTATAACGGGATCAATGGGCTTCCTTAAGAATTTTCTCTTTTAATTCTTTATTGTCCGGCACACATAACCAATTCCTAAATCTCAATGCTCCATCCGGCGAAATCTGAAAATCACTTCGGGATTCTTTATCTAGCTCGCCCATGATCTTTACAAGAAAAGAATCATTCGATTGACCTCCCTTTACCTCATTAATCATTTCTGGCTGAACTTGAAGATGTGCCAAAATCATCCGCTTCCCATGCACATATCGCTGGACATCATAATTCATGAAGCAATCCAGCATCTCCATTTGCTTAACTTGCATTCTAGCTAGCATCCCAGGCTGCCTACTTAACGCGTCAGCAACCACGTTGGCCTTTCCTGGCTCACATCGGATTTCGCAGTCATAGTCCTTCAGGAATTCAATCCACCTTCTCTGTCTCATGTTCAGTTCCTTCTGGGAGAATAAATATTTTAGACTCTTGTGATCGGAGTAGACCAAGAATCTTTCACCATATAGGTAATGCCTCCAGATTTTTAATGCAAACACTACTGCGGCCAATTCCAGATCATGAGTTGGGTAATTCCTTTCATGGTCCTTCAACTGTCGCGACCCATAGGCAATTACCCTACCGTGTTGCATTAGAACACAGCCCAATCCAATCTTTGAGGCATCGCAGTAAACAATCAGTCCTCCTGACCCGTTTGGAATGGTCAGGACCGGAGCAGAAGTTAACCGGTCTTTAAGCGTCTGGAAGCTCTCTTCACAATCTTTGGTCCACTCGAACTTGGCATCCTTCTTAGTTAATTGGGTGAGTGGCAAGGCGATTTGCGAAAAGTTCTCCACAAACCGTCTATAGTATCCAGCCAGGCCTAAGAAACTTCGCACTTCAGTCACAGAAGTTGGCCGGTTCCACTTTACAACTGCTTCTACTTTCATAGGGTCGACAGAGATTCCTTCCTTGGAGATGACGTGTCCAAGGAATCCTACCTCTTCCAACCAAAATTCGCACTTCTTCAATTTGGCGAACAACTGATGCTCCCTAAGAATTCAAAGTGTAGTGCGTAAATGTTTCTCGTGTTCCTCAGAGCTTTTCGAGTACACAAGGATGTCATCAATAAATACGATCGTGAACTTGTCCAGGTATGGTTGGAAAATTCGATTCATCAGATCCATAAAAACAGCCGGAGCATTAGTCAACCCAAAAGGCATTACTACGAATTCATAGTGCCCATACCTGGTTCAAAATGCCGTCTTTGCTATATCCTCCTTGCTAATCCGAAACTGATGATACCCGGATCTACGATCGATTTTTGAAAATATGCAAGCCCCTTGTAACTGATCAAGGAGATCATCAATCCTCGGTAGAGGATATTTGTTCTTGATGGTGATTTTGTTTAATTCTCGATAGTCCACACATAATCTCATGGTCCCGTCCTTCTTTTTGACAAAGAGAACAGGTGCTCCCCATGGTGACACACTTGGCCGAATGAAACCTTTATCTAGCAATTCCTGCAGTTGTTGTTTCAACTTTTTGAGTTCAGCCGGTGCCATCTGATAGGGTGGTTTGGATATCGGTGCCGAACCTGGTATCAATTCCACTCCAAATTCTAACTCCCGTTGGGGTGGCAATCCAGGTAATTCATCAGTGAATACGTCTTGAAATTCCCACACCTCAGGAATCTCTCTAGCCAGAGATTCTTGATTTTCTGTAGACACACTAGCAAAGGCTAGATAGGCTTGGCATCCATCACTAATCAAATGCCTGGCATGAAGAGCCGAAATAAAGCAGGATGCTTCCTTTCGCCGAACACCCTGAATGTGGAAAGGCTTGTTTCCAGGAATGGTGAATTCTACTCTTTTTCGGAAACAGTCAATCTTGGCATGATATCTGGCTAACCAGTCCATCCCCAAGATCGCATCAAAGTCTTTCATTTCCAGTACAACCAAGTTAACAGGCATCAAGTATTCATTTACTTTTATTGGGCATTCAGAAAATGCTATATTTAATATTACGGACGACCCTGTTGGTGAGGCAACCATCAATGGGTATTCAAGAACTTTGGGAAGGGTCGTCAGATGCTTCAAAAATTCATAGGAGACAAAAGAATGAGTAGATCCAGAATCAAAGAGTACGTGACTAGAGATGCCACAGATAGAAAGTGTACTTTCTACCACCTCCGTAGACTTCTCAGCCTCCTTTGCAGAAATGGCAAATACTGTGGCAGGGATAGGAGACTTAACTCCTGGGGCTTGTTTAGCGAGCAGACAATCTCTGATCATGTTCCCCGCCTGCCCACAGTTATAACAAACACCCAGCTTCTTGTAGCAAGGCTTCCCTTCATGTGATCTCCCACAATGATCACATACATCATTAGCCGTAGATCAAGAATTCTGCACCGATCGGCTCTGTTCCCCGCTGAACCTTGATGGTCTTGCCTTCTTAGAAGGCCCTTCACTAGCACTGGCCTTGGATGCCTGACTAAAAGTCCTTTGTCTGGACATTGCTCCCCTTTCCAATTCTTTTTCATAAATAACCGCCTTTGCGAGCACCTCTCCATAAGTTGTCAACGTTAGAGTGGAAAGGTGTCTCCTGATATCATCCCGTAAACCCTGAAAGAACCGTCTAACCTTCTGCTCCTCATCTTTCACCATGAAAGGGGTATAGCGAGATAACTCAGTAAATTTTGAATCATATTCTGCCACCGAGCGATTTCCCTGCCTTAGGCGAAGGAATTCATCCTCCTTCTGCCCACGAAGATTTGCAGGAAAATATTTCTCCAGGAAAGCTGCTTCAAACATCTCCCAACTAATCTCCCGCTCTGGCATATTAAAAACCCTTTTCTGCATCTCCCACCAGTGGTGTGCTTCCCCTGCCAGCTTATGAGTGGCATATAGCACCATGTTCCCAGCAGGGCATTTGATTACAGCAAATACCTTCTTTAGTCGTTGAATCAATGTTTCAGCCTTCAACGGATCGGGTTCCCCTAGAAATTCAGGGATTCGTTCATTGGTAAACCGATCGTAGACCGACCTCTCCTGATGGACAGGAATTGGGGTGGTCACCAGAGTTGGTGGAGTGGTCGGAGTCAAAGCTTCTATGACTTCGCCATTCTGGCCAAAATGAGGGTTCGCATATCTTGCCTCCCGATCAAGAGTATTGTTAATCTGATCATTTCTCCTTCCTCTTTAGACAAGGTCATGGAAACGTCTGAAAAGAACAATTTCGTTAGTCAATTAGTCTAAAGATAACTATCGTAATAGTTTTTGTCCCAAAGCGTAAGTAAGGATAACACTCTCCTTGCCCACACTAAACTTGTCCTAAGTTTCCGTGTTGATTCAAACTACCCTAAAGCATCTCAGTTTTCTCTCTGATACCAACTGTGACGACCCGACTTTTATTACCATCAAAAGCCGTCGTCAAATCCAAAGTTCTTACAAATAAAAGATAAAAAGGTGAACATAAAAATTTTTCTTTTCTTCATTTAAACCTGAGATGCATTCTAAAGATTTATAATTTCATAAATCCCAAAGTATCACGGAAACATTCTAACATTCATAAGCAGCGGAATCAATATTACAAGTTTCCTCAAAACAAAATAGACAAAACTCTAAAAATCTGCTCCAGCTAGCTTAAACAATCAGCTACACCATAGGATTCTACTCAACTTCGTCCTCCATAAGCTTGTCATCTGAAAAGTTGCATGAATGAGCTTACAAAGCCCAGCAGGATACTCACATGTAGAAAACATAAGCATACATATAATTTCATCAAAATATATAGCATAGCATAAGAAAAATCATCATATAGTTTCTTCTTTAGTTCATGTTCATTCATCTTGTCTTCAGAAAATTTATCAAAATCATTCGGAATTCATATCATCTTTAGGGACCGGATGGGAGCGGACAACATCGAGGACGGGTTGTGTGCTACCCCACAACCTAAAGCCGTATCCCCTCATTATGCTCCCCGGGGTGGGAGGTAATGCCTTTAACCGGCATACGGGGCCATAGTTCATAGTTCTTATTCCACCAAAAGGTCCCCTCCCGTGGCCCAGGAGGCATCCTCGAGTGTCACTCCAATATCCTTCATCCATCTTTAACAGCAAGTTTAATGGAAACTCGGTTCTTGGTTCGTGTTCTTTAATGGCCAATCATCATAGTTCGAAAGTCAAAAGTCATGGAGTTCCACTTGCTGTCCGTAATTACATGTCATTTTTTATGTTCATAAATACATAAGCCGGAGTTCATTTCAGAGAACCGGAGCTCTTAAAGTCGGACTTCTTTTATTCAATGCCAAAGTGCCTTTCAAAGCCAAAATAAACCAGAGTTCTTTTACAATGCCGTAGTTCTTTTACATAGAAACCGGAGTTCCTTTTCTTTAGTCAAAGCCGGAGTTCTTTATTCATAAAGGACGGAGTACATTTTTAACAAGACCGAAGTCCTTTTTCTTAAAAGGGACGGAGTGCCTTTCTTTTCAAAAAGTACGGAGTGCCTTTCTTATTTAAAATCCGGAGTACTTAAAGGACAGAGTGCTTCATGGATGGAGTACTTTTCTTTTAAAATCCGAAGTACTTAAAGGACGGAGTGCTTCATGGACGGTGCACTTTTCTTTTAAAATCCGAAGTGCTTTAAGGACGGAGTGCATCATGGACGGAGTAATGCGTTTTTCAAAATCGAGAAGTTCATAAATCCGAGTTCACTTTCTTATAAAATCCGAAGCTCTAAGATCCGAGTGCTTTACCATTAAAGTCCAAGTTCTTAAATTGAGTGCATTTTCTACTACATTCAAGTTCTAATTTCAGAGTGCTTTCTGTCAAAATCCAAAGTTCTAATTTCAGAGTGCGTTTCTGTTTAAAATCTGAAGTTCTAAAGCCGGAGTTCATTTCCTTATAAAATCCGAAGTTCTTTTGTTAAATGTCAAGTTCTTGTATCATGAGTTGTTATCAAAAGCCGGAGTAAAAGCCGGACTTCGCTTTATCAAGGCCGAGGTTTATTTCAAAACAACAGGGACGGAGTACTATTTAAAGACGTAAAGGCCGGAGTTCCTCTTCTTCAAAACCGGAGTATTTTTCAAAAGAGGACGGCACATTGTTCATAAAAAGGCCGGAGTTCTTTTTGGACGGAGTTCTTTATTCAAACTGGACGGAGTACTTATTTCCTAAAATGCCGGAGTTCTAAATCGTTTTCTGTAAAATGCCGGAGGTCTTTTATTTTAAATTCAGAGTTGTTTTGACAGAACAGAATTCAATAGCAGGAATTCTTATTTCATCTTAAGGCCTAAAATTTCTTTCCGTAAACATGAAATCATCAAAATTCATAATAATTGAAAATTAATCATAAACAGAATAGTCTAACATCATGCATAACAGAATTTCCTTTAAACATGCATTTCAGAACAATAAAACATAAGACAGCAACGGCATACTTCATATCATATAGCAACATAAGTAAACATGAGTTTTAGAAATAGGGTGAGTATCTTGCCTGAATTCTTTTCTAATTTTTCCTTAGCTTTCACTTCTTCTTTTCGGAGAGTTTCTAGTGGTTCCTTTTCCTGAGGCTCTTAGGCCCTTATTTATAGCCCTAGGTTTTGGTGGCCATCATTTATGATTTTTCCTATTTTCCAAGGGTATCATTTACGATTGTACATTTTCCAAGGGTGATCTTACATTTTCCAAGGAGGGTCGTTTTCCAATAAGTCTTGGAAATAGCCAATTTATTGATGGTCGCTCCTTCCCAATATTCTTCCTTATTTTCTGAGTCCGGATTTCAACCTTTCACCAAATAACTTCCGGTCAACTATCGAGCGTTGACCAGATTTCTATCTCATTCCTATTCATTTGTTCACGTTTGTCCGGTCAACATTTTTCGTTGACCGGATTTCTCCTTCTTCTACTTTAACTTCGGCTTTTCATCTCTACAGTATTCCGGCCTTACAGGACTGGACTTCATTTTCATTAAATCCGAACTTCTTTTTACTTCGAAAATCCGAAGTTTTTTCTTTTAAGCAAATTCGGACTTCTTTTTACTTCGGAAGTCCGGAGTGTTTTTACTAAGGAAATCCGGACTTCATTTCTCCAACGAAATCCGGACTTCTGTTTACCAAGGGAAATCCGAAGTTCTTTCTATCAAAGGAAATCCGGACTTCATTTTATTAAGGGTATCCGGACTTCTTCTTACCCTGGAAATCCGGACTTCTTTTTCATCCAGAAATCCGGACTAGAATTTCACCAATGTAATCCGGACTTCTTCTTATTTCGTTTTCCAGTCAACGTGCGTTGACCGGACTTGATGGTTAAAATTTTCTTATTAAAATTTTGGGTCGTTACAAGTCTCGCAGAAAACATGCCCCATTATCTCCCCAACATTGAGGAAAAAGATTCCTTGAGATGGGACGGGAGTCCAAATGGTATCTTTTCGACTAAGACTGCCTACCTTCTTATTCACCCTCCCAAGCCGAAACCGAGCTTGACCAACTTAGTTTGGAGCACCTTTCATATTCCTACCCACTCTTTTACTCTTTGGTTGGCTATAAAAAGCAGGCTAAATACCAACGATATCATTCACGGTGTTCCAAACCTATCCAACGCATGCACTCTTTGTGACTCGGACGATGAAAATCATGAACATCTTTTTTTCTCATGTCCCTTCTCCAATTCCGTCTGGACCACTATCCAAAGGAAAGCTGGCATTCAATGGCCCTATCCCGAATGGTCCCATAACATCAATTGGGCTGCCCACATTTGGAAAGGAAAGAATCTTATTGCCCTATCCAAACGTCTTTCTCTTGTGGCCATAGTCTATTTCATTTGGAGAGAACGTAATAATCAGATCTTCAAGAAATCCTCCCCGCAGGATATTTCCCAGATATGCTCTCAGATAACAAATGTTGTTCGGGACAAATTGAAGGCCTCCTTGCCTCTTGATGGACGCCCTAACCGTTCGCTGGCTAGGCGTTGGAACATATAAAAAAATAAAAAAAAGGGGAAAAAATCAAATATATATATATATATTTATAGATATATCCATATATATATATATTTATCTTTTATCCCAAAAAAAAAATATATATATATATATATATATTTATATATATATATGTATATATTTTTTTCTCTTTATTTTCACAATTTTTGCTGTTCTCTATGCTGTATTGTGTTGCTGGACCTCTTGTTGCTCATGAGGTTTGTTGCGCTGGGGTTAGTGCCTCGAAAGTGGTCAGCTACAGTTGATTAGCTGGTTCTGGCTCCTGGGTGCCAACAATGTCTTGTCCCCGTTGGCTGGCCTTTTCTTTGAAGTGTTGAGGATGGAGTAACTGATCAACCTTTCATCCCAACTTCCTTCCCTGATGGCTGCTTGAAGGCTAGATTGTTGTTTGGCTCCACTTGGATGCTTTTGTTTACACGGCTATTGCATTGTGATTTGATGCTGAATTTTACACTGTGGATTCTGCATCTGCTTCATGATGGCTTGTCTTGCCCTTGTTGTGAAGCTGGACCTTTATGCTTGTGGTTTGGTTGTCTGCCCAGTGCAATTTGACCTTCTCATGTCTTGCTGGCTGGTCTACATCAATGGGTGTTGCTGTTGATGTCGGTGCTCTGTCTATCATCCCGAGTTCAAGGATGCTAGTAGGCCGGATTCCAGTTGCTTGGGCATGACACTGTGGCTTTGCTATTTCTGCTGTCTCTTTCTTGTCCTGGTGGTGCTATGTCCGGGTGTTTTGTCACTGAAGCTTGTTGCTTGTTTTGAATCTGCTGGTTGTCTGGGCTTTGTTGATATGCATTTGTTGCGCTACCTCTGCCTGCTCGACCACTGAAGAATTGAACTGGAGATTTGTTGCGTTTAGGTTGTTGTGTATAGGTCAAATCCTCCCGTTGCTGATGCTTCATTTGCTCGGGCCAGCGCTTGGTAATGATGTAGGTTGCTGATTCTGAGCGGCTTGTTTGCTTTGAAATCAGTTTGTAATGTTGGGCTGGAATGACTGATGCTCAATTTGTTGTACTGGATCGAAGTGTTGCAGACTCTCTATGCACTACATGATGAATTTGAAGCTACATTGTAATTTTTCTGTCATTTGTGTCCACTGGCTCTGATGCTGATGATGTGGCTATTTATTTGGAAATCTCATTATGCTACTGAGGTGACGCTGCTGTGTGGGCTGCAGTCTTTTTGAAGCCTTTGTTGCCGCCCCCTACATGTTCTATATGGAGTTAAAGTGGAGCATGTTGGACTATAATCAGTGGATTGGGTGCTGCATTTTCCTCCTGCTGGTCAGTTTGCTGCAGCTGCTATGTGGTCCCAATGTTCCCTCAGGTGCACTGGGCTCATGGCTTGTTGCTGATTAATGAAGCTCCGCAACAGTTGCCCTTGGTTTTGTTGAGATCAGCTCTGCATTGCTAGGCAGGGATGTTTTTCAAAGAGTGATGGTACTGGGTGATGATCCTTTCCCTGGCAGAAATTCTTAAAATCCTTGAGTTGCAATCTGGACATGGGCTTGGCTCAGATGATCTGCTGCTCAGAGTGCATGCTCCCTGTTTCATGTTGCAATATGCTCAGCTCGTATCATCTTGATAGAGCTGTTTCCTTGGCTGAGGCTTTTTTCTCAGATTTCCTGCCATTGATTATGCTGTTGTGCCTGGGTTTGGTGTATTGAAGACATTTGATTTTGTTCTGAATGAGGGTGCAGCTACTGAGAAGGCTGTGCGCTTCATTTTCTGTGCTGAGAAATGCACGTTTCTGACTTCCTCCTACTATGTTTGAAAGTCCTGATTGCTGTTGTTATGAAGGGAGTGGTATTGTTGCTGGCGCTGCAACTCGAAACAGCTGGTGGCTTGCTTCTACTGATTTGGTTTTTGAGCATGGTGCTACAGTTTTCTGTGCTGTCCCCAGGCGGTTTGCTGCCCTATGGGTGATTGAACGCACTACCACTTGTGCTGCTATCGGGATGTGTTGCTATCCTCCTGTGCATATAAAACTTTGATGATCTGGGTTTTTTTTTTTATTTTTTTTTCGGTCCCATGTTTTGGGCGTGTCCTCCGTTTGTGTTGGTTGACGGCTTTGTCAGATGTAATTTTGATTTCGTCGTCTTTGTCTATGTTATATTGGTTTTGTATTTTGGATCTCGTTGCCTGGGTATGCCCCTAGCATCTTTGTTCTAAATCCAAGTCGGTATAACACTTGGTGATTGAACATTGTCTCTGTACATTTTTTTTTTTCATTTATAAAAATTCTTACTTACCAAAAAAAAAAAGAAGAGTGCCTTCTTTTCCTGTGTGGGCTTGGAAAAAAAAATTATTAATTAGTGAGGTGGCTGGATTGTTTTATCTCATTTTGGACAGAGCGTCGTTGTTAGTGCTCCCGGAGTGCATTTCCTTTTCCGGAGTGCTTTTCTTTGTCTCCTTGGAAGCAGTGTTTTTTATCACTTTGGACGGAGTGCTTTTTCTCAATTTGGATGGAGTGATTTTGCTCGTCATTCCGGAGTGCATGTGTTTCCTTTATCAGGAGTGCTTTCTGGTCTCCTTGGACGGAGTGGCTTAGCCGGAGTGATATTCCTCTCTTTGGACGGAGTGCCTTGTTTTCAAGCTTCCCGAGTGTATGTATTTATCCGGAGTGCCTTCTTGTCTCCTAGGACGGAGTGGCTTGGCAGCAAGGTCCGGCATTTTTTTTCCTCCCAGAAAAAAAAAATTGTTAGTGACGTGGCTGGATTGTTTTATCTCATTTTGGATGGAGCCTTTTTGTTAGTGCTTTCGGAGTGCATTTGTCCGTTTTTCGGAGTGCTCTTTTTGTCTCCTTGGACGGAGTGTTTTTCTCACTCTGGACGGAGTGTTTTTCTCACTCTGGAAGGAGTGATTTTGCTCGTGCATCCGGAGTGCATGTGTTTCCTTTATCCGGAGTGCTTTCTTGTCTCCTGGGACGAAGTGGCTTAGCCAGAGTGTTATTCCTCTCTTTGTACGGAGTGCTTTTCTTCATACTCCCGGAGTGCATTTGTCTTTTAGCCGGAGTGCTTTCTTGGCTCCTAGGATGGAGTGGTTTGGCTGCAAGGTCCGATGGGTTTTTCCTTTACAGTAATAGAATATTATTGTAATCTTATTTCTTAATGACTTTTGTCATGGGTTTAGGGGTCCCCCTTATTTCTATGTTTCGTTTTCTATGTCGGTAAAACACTTGGTAAAAAATATAGTTCTTTGTACAATTTACTTTAATTTAATACAATTAATTACTTACCAAGTAATTGCCCTGTTTGGATACTGAGTGAGGCTGACGTGGACAATTTAGTTTGTTGGACACTCCGTCTTCCTTCTCTCACGCGTTCCTAGCTTGTGCAAACTGGACGTTGGGGAGCTTGTTTGCTGCTATGCAATGCGTTAGGTAGGCGTTGTTGCCTCTTTGGTATCTAGAGACCCTGTAGGTGCTATTATCTTGGTCTCGTATAATCTTCGAAGATCCATTGTATTGCTCGGTTGGGTTTTATATTTTCATGACTTGGGTCATGGTCTCAACTCATGACTTGTTTCATGAGGCTTGGGGTATACTCCGTTAGCTTTGTTCTAATTTCAAGTCGAAAAAACACTTGGAGTTAGCACAAAGTTGTGTATCTTTCGTTTAAATTTAATGCATTTTACTTACCAAAAAAAAAAAAAGACGAAGGTGATATTTATGGTCTTGGCTAATAGTGGTGGTGCAGGACATTGCTCTTGTGTTGCTGTCGTGTGGGCAGCGACCCTTGATACTCAATGTTGATTCCTTCTGATACATGCTGATACATACTGCTGTTTCTAGTAGCCGTTCTATAGGGCTGTGGAGCAGTTACCGAATGCTGTTTGGTGGGTAATGGGGCTTTGATCCTGCTGGCCTCTATTGTGCCTAGATCAATTAGTAATGCAATGCTGTGATCTTGAACTGGGCCGATGATCCTACCCCTGGAATTCTCCACTACTCAGAGCTGCAATCTGAGGCCTTGGGCTGGGCTCTTTTGTATGCTTTGAGGACCTTTTGATGCACTGGATCAAAAATGCAGTATGTGGCTGCTCATTATGGAGTTTTTTTTTGCAACAGCTCTGAAGCATTCCGTTGTTGATCAAAAGAAAGCTCCCTTCATGCTAATTTTTGATGCAGCCCCGTATCAGCTTGTTGCTATTTTGTTTACAACTAATCCCTTACTACAGATTACTAATGCAGTTTGGAAGTTTGTCGTCAATATTTGATGTGGGCTACTGAAGTAGATGATATCCTTCTATTCTGTCTGCAGTTTGTGATTGAGATGCAAGCCTTTGGTGCTGTAAATCGAGGAGCACCTACTAGTTAATAGCTGATATATGCTGCTACTATTGTGGTGTGACAATGTGTTGTTGCTGATGTAGGATCTGGGCTTTCTGAGCTCAGATGTAGAAATTCTGTGTTGTTGGTGTTTTTTGAAGGGTGAAAGAACTGAGCCGGTGTTGGAAAGAGCCGTGATGTTCTGGCGGCTGTAGAAATGTTGCCAATTTTTGGGTTGTGAAGTTGGTAGAGAATTGCCTGAGATGCTGTGGGCGCGCTTCTCTCGTCCGAGGTCGGGCTGAAGAGTCCGATGTCCCTCTGCTCATAGCCATGATGCTGATCTTGCCCGAGAAGTTGTGGCAGCGAGCTGTGAGCAATCTCAGTCCGAGGTCCTTAGAAGATGGTTGGTGTAAGTGTTGTCCAAGGTGCTGTGGGCATGTTTCTTCTCATCCGAGGTGGTATTAATCCAGCCCACGATTGATTTTGCCCATGATGATGTTAATCCGAGGTGGTGTAAATGGACGAGATGCTGATTTTGACCACGTTGATAGAATCAGCTATACACTAGTTTCTTTTTTTTCTTAAACGAGAGAAAGAAGCTCTGTCTTCTCTCTTCTCTGTTTTTCAAAATCTCACCGTCATTGTCCTGTCCCGCCTCCTCAGTTTTCTTGCCAACGCCCATGGCACCGGTCTCCTCGCCCCCTCGTGTCCTCCTTCCAGAACTACCACACCCCACTCTCGCGATGCTTCATTCAACGACCCAATCACCCTTTTCTCCCAAACCCAATCTTCTCCTGTGCCCGGTTCTCCACTCCAATCCCGACCGTCGGCCTCTTGGCTCTCATCCCCTTTGGCTGCGCCTCCTCCACCTCCCTTGCCCCCCTCCTTATATGAACCCAATTGGTTGAGAATTATTAGTTGGAGTTTATGTGGTGCAATATTCTGTGTCCAATTGCCCAGATGTGGTTAGCGTCTTGGTGTGGCTAGTGTAATTAATGCTCTACTGGAAGGTGTTTTGCTGCCAGAGAAGAGGCTGCTCATTCTCGAATGTCTTTGATACGAACAAGCCTTGCTACGGGTGCCACCTCAATGATGCTTTCTTGGAATTCTATTTGTCGAGAGCTGGGACTGAGCATATCTGATGATGCTTTCCTGATTTCCTTTGCTGCCTTCTTCATCGGAATGCTCAAAGGAAATTGCTGATCTGCTGCTGGATTTTGGTACAGAATATGTGGAAGCAAGCTGGGGTACTCCTGCTGGATCAATGGGTATGGGGTGCAACAGCTGAATAGCAAGCTCGAGTTTCTCGAATACAATGGCTCTACTGCTGCAGCTGGTGGGCTTGGAAGTTTGCCGGCAGTAGCCATTTCATGGAGTTGCCACTGCAGGTTGCCTGGAACACCGGATGACACCTGGGTGTGGACTGCAGTTGGTAGTTGTCTGATGAGGAGAGAAGCTTGGCCCTTGATTTTGCTCTGAATGAGGGAGTTGCTGCTGGTAGGATGCGGGTCCCATGTCTGTGCTCTAAAGCTTGATTATTGAATGTAGTGGATTTTCTCCTGCTGAGTTGGGTTTTTTTCTGCCTGATGCTGTTTATGAAGGGGTTGGGTTGACAGCTGGTATATGTGACGCCAGGTGGATGTTATGGAGTTGAGTATGGGTTTTTGTTTGGATGTGTCTCTTCTGCGTCCGTAGAAATTGGGGTGCTGGTCGATCATCTGCGTGGTATGCAATGAAGATTTTTGGTGAGCGCTGGGTTTGCCAGTTTGTGGCTTGGATGTTCTCTGGTGCTACAGATGGTAAGGGGGGACAGCTGCGCTTCGTATTTGTTCTTCTGATCTAGAGCATAATGTCTCTCGGTGTGTTGCCAAGCTCAGACTGGTCCATACATTTCGGTTTCCTGAGCATAATTCATGATGCTGTGGCCCTTTTGTTTTTGTTTTACTAGTTTCTGGGCCTTTAGTAGTTTTCTTTTGTTTCCTCTGTAACGAGGAGTTAGGGGTATGCCCCGATGACCTTGATTTCATTCAAAGTCGGAAAAACACTTGGTGTTAAATCATTGTTTGTAATATATTCTTTTCCCATTAATCCAAAATTCTTACTTACCAAAAAAAAAAAACCCAATTTCCCCCCCATCAGTGCATCTCGCAAAAGTGCTCCAAAACTCAGACTTCCTATCGCCTCTGTTGCCTTGGCTTCCCCTGTCGGGTGGGCCTTATCTGCTTCCCCCCTCCTCCAAACTTTCAATCGGAATACACCAAATCCATGGTTGGTTTGGGGACGTGTACGCTGACTGTGCATCCTCCTGCCTGCTTTCATGTTCCTTCCGAGGCCCTCTCTGCTCAGTTGGGGTCGCCCGGATGTGTTGCTCAAACTAATCTAGCCGACCCCCTTCTAGTCGAGGGCGTCTTCTTTGGTGGGACGGATCTCGCATATAATTGCAATAAGGCACCGGAATGCCTGGACCATCTCTGCTGTCGAACCGGGTATTCGCTCATCACTGTCGCCCCTCCCACCGGAATACTGAACAGTTCCGTTGCTCTGGAGCCTGTATCTGGCTTGGGGCATATGGTCTGCTCCTGCTTTCCCAGCCCGATTCAGCAGCCCATCTCTGATGGCCTTTAAGAAGCAATCAGTGATCCTACTAGAATTTTTGATTCCTTGGTGTCTTCACCCGTCTTGGCCTCTACTGATGGGCCACCTGATCGCCAACCGGTCTCTTGCCAGTCAGAACAGCCTGGTTCACCGTTGCAGTTTGCCACTGCTACTGTTTCCAGTTCTGCCTCAGTATCTGGACAACCCGTTGGCGCTGCCTCTTGCCCCCTCGGCATCACATGGTCCTCGGTGGTGGAAAAGAACACTCTTGGGGGGTAAGTCTTCTCTTAAATTCTACCCACCAACCTTCCGATGTGATCCAACAGGGAGAGGACTTGTGGGGAGCCACCATGGTTGGATATTTTGCTGGAAATCCCATTCATTTTAATGTTGTCAACAATATTACAAGAAAAATTTGGAAGCGCTTCGAGCTCCAACATGTGGTAGGAAATGATCTGGGTTTCTTCTTCTTTCGCTTCTCCTCCATCAAGATGTTAGACAAATGTCTAGCCAGTGGTCCTTGGACTATTGCATGTCACCCCTTTCTTCTCAAGAAATGGAAACCAGGAATGGTTCTGTCTAGGGAAAAACACAAATCTTTTCCCACTTGGGTCAAAATGTACGGGATCCCTGTTGAATATTGGACCCCTCTTGGCCTGAGCTGGATCACCAGTGCCGTGGGGAAACCTATACAATTAGACCCTATCACCGAAAGATTTGAACGAATGGGTTTTGCTCGGGTCTGTGTTGAAGTTGGGGCTGATGCCCCATTGCCTGAATCTGTGAAGATTCGATCAAGTAGTCTCGGTGAGCAAGATGAAAATCAACTTGTTGAAATCAAATTTGAGTATCAACGGAAGACGGCTCGAAGTATGCCTTCCGGTAAGACCGGGGATACGGCCCCCTCAACAAAAGTTACATGGGTCCCAAAGGCTGTGGGAAAACCCTGTTTGAGTCCCTCCCCTTCCCCTTCAAAAATTCCGGTTCGACAGAAAGCCTCTGCTTCTGCTACCTCCCACACAGGAGATGCCGATCATGGGGATTTACTTGCATCCAACACATTCAATGTCCTACAGGGACCTACTCCGTCTGACCCAATCGAGAATCATGATCAAATTCCGATGCTTTCGCAGACCGATGGCATCCTAGATACTCCGCTTAGGCTAGCAGACGCTGCTTTCGATCATAAGTCTATTGTGGCAACGGAAGGATCCGTTACGCACAAGTGTCGTGTCGAGGATGATCTCCCTGATAGGACTGATCAGGCCAGGTGTCCCCCTGGATCTGCTAGTTAGATTCCATGTTCTGAACCCTCATGTCCTCTGGGTTCGGAGCACGCCTATGCTTCCCCTGATCCTGGTATAAACAGTGCCCTAATACAAAGATCATCCTCTATCTCCACCTCGCCGGCGAATACATCCTTGAGATCTACAATGAATTCTCCTCTATTGGTTGAATCTTTAGATTCTAATACTAGCATTGGAGCCTCTGCCAAAAGTGGGGGGCAAAAACATCCAGAAAACATAAAGAACACCGGAGGACTAAAAATTCTCCCCCCCATCCTCAACCCATGACTAACATCGCCTGCTAGAATGTGAGGGGACTAAATGGGGTTGTCAAAGCCCATGAAGTCCGCAACCTCATCAGCTCCTATAGCTGCAATATCATTGGTCTGGTTGAAACTAAAGTTGCAGAGAGGAACTCCAATACCGTCTCTGCTAGGATTAGACCTCATTGGATGTGGTTCATGAATTACTCTGACACTTCGATCGGGAGGATTTGGGTTGGCTGGGACACCCAAAAGGTAGCAGTGAGCATCCTCTCTTCAGAAGAACAGGTTATTCATACCGAAGTCCTGTTTTATGAGGAAATTTTCCGCTGCCTCCTATCTTTCATTTACGGCGCTAACTCAGAAAGCCTTCGTAAGCTTCTTTGGCAGAGCCTTAGAAAGATGTTTAGTCACCCGGGCGACCTTCCATGGGCTGCTCTCGGAGATTTCAACACTGTCTGATCTCCATCCAAGGAACTTGGAGGTACCTGGCACGTCAAAAGCGCGCTCGATCTCAATACGTGCCTCAGGGATTGTGATTTTGAGGACGTATGCCATGAAGGTATGCACTATACCTGGCAAGACGGCAGAGACTCAACTATTTGCATATACAAAAAGCTTGATAGAATCGTTGCAAATGGGCAATGGCTTGATCACTTTAAAAGGGCCAAAGCCCTTTTCCCTCCTGCCAGACTATCTGACCACTCTCCTTGCATTTTGCTCCCTTCTGATAGGTCGACTAAAAAGCATGGGATGTTCCGTTTTAATAATTTTCTCACCAAATCCCCAACATTTCACCATTTAGTTGAGGATGCTTGGATGAAAGAATCCTAAATTCGTGAGCGGGTCAACCTGAGATTTAGAGAGTGAAGCTCTCGTCTCTCTCTAGGTTTTCAACTGCGGCGTTGCTGTCAAGGGTGCCGGGCGGCGCCGGAGCCAGCCATGGCCGGTGTCCTAGTTGCTCCGCCCGGCTCCCTCCCGGTTATCCGCCTTCACCTTGCAACCTCTCTGGTCTCAGTTCTGGCTACATTGTTCTCGGCGCCCTCTGAGCCTTCGACTTTGGCTACGAGCTCTGGCCACTTTTCCCGCTTTCAGATTGGGATGATGGATCTTGCCCGTTGGCCATATTTTTTCGTCTGTTAGAGATGTTGGAGCTGTCGTAGCTGTGGATCTGCGTCCTCTGAGGTTTCGACGGCGTCCTTCCTTTGAGGATTAGCAGCTCTCACAGATCCGCGTCCTCTCCTCCTTGGTTCGAGTCTAGGGTTGTTCGCTTGATTCGTTTCTCCCATTCAGATTGGGTTGAAGGCTCTGGCTTCGCTTATGGATTCCTTCCGGTCCTTCGCCTTCGAAGACGTTTGAGCCTTGCTTTAGGTTTGGTTGCTGGCAAGACTTAGAATGTTCTGCTCTCACGGATTTGGTTCTGGGATCTGATGTTTGTTGTGGTTGGTCAGCTTCGTGCTAATCTTTGGATTTGATGCTTCCGAATGCCTGTGCTGCTGGCTCTGAAGTTTCTCTGCCTATGTTTCTAGCCTGTTTGGACGGTTTGGGGGATATCGTGCAACTCTGGCTTGGAGCTATTAGGACGAGGTTCTGAAGTGCTGGCCGTGGACTTTTTGGATGCGCGTGATCCTTCTAATGCGGTGGGGATCCTTCAGTTTGCTGCCATTTGTGGAGCGTTGTTGGGTTGCAGCTGTTGTGTGTTGCTGGGGACTGCTGGGTTCTCTCTGGTTTGCAGTTCGAAGGCAGCTGGTTGTGCCATTTCTATTCTGCGGGCATTTACTGCTTCATCCTTATGGCAGATTTCGTTGAAGTTGGGGTACGATCCATACTTCGGTAGCTACCTCCTCTGGCCTTTCGGTTGCTCTTGCTGTGCTATGGATCTGGTGCGGTGAACTGTCCTGTGCTGCTGGCCCTAAAGATCCTCAGCCAATGTGTTCCCTCCTGTTGGTCGGGTTGGAGGCTGCCCGTGCTGTCCTGGATTGGGGACTTCTTGGTTGTGGTCTAAATTGCTGATCGAGGACTAGTTTGGTTGCTTGTGTTCCTCTGTTGCGGTGGAGAGTTTGCTGATTGTTGTCATTGTTTGGTTGGCAATTGGTTTTGGTTTGCTTTGAGGTGATATCCTCTGGGCTGCTGATTGCTAAATTGTGGGGATGTTGAGTCTTCGGTCCGATGCCTTATTTTTTGATGAGCCTCAGCTAGCGTGTAGGATGGGTTGGGGGCTGCCTGTGCACTGGTTTTGGCCTATTTGAAGAGCGGGCCCTAGACTGTTTGATTGCAGTTGACTTTTGTTGCAAGGGAATTCCCTCTGTTGTAGCCATTAGGTGGAGCAAGAATTGGAGTCTGTTTCGGCTCCTGTCTCTGTTCGGATATTGGCCTTGCCCCGTTGGTGGCTTGGCTGATGGAAGTGCTATCTCCTGGATGCCGAGGCTGTGGCTGGATGGGTGCAGTGTGAGATTTGGATGCTGTTGATGGTGTGTTGCTGGTCCAGATTTGATTTTGGCTGGCGAAGCTGTTTCAGCTGTTCCAGATCTCATCTCCTGTTTCTCTTTCCATATAAATTCCGTCTTCTGCATTAGGAGCAGCTGATATTGCCTAAGGGCGATGGGTGGTTCAATGCCCATGGCATTGAAGGTGTTGGGTGGATCTGATGGATTGGGGCATGGTAAATGAAGTCCCTTCAGTGACTAGCTGCTGCCCCTTTCTGCTGTGTCTGCCGTTGATTCTGGATTTTGTTGTAGCATGCTGTTGGAGTGTGGTATGCTGCATCTTATGTTGCTGTGATTGCAGATTAACAGTTGACCCTGAAGCTGGAGGTCCTATGAAGTCTTGCTGCTGGTGTAATCTGTGATGGTTGTAAAGTTGAATTGTGATTTATTGATGGTGCTGCAGGTGTTGAATTGTGTCCTGCCCATGTCTGTTTGGTTGAATCAACTGTCGGATGTCTGTGGAAGGGGCTGTGCTGCGGTGGTAAAAGCTGCCATGCTGATTAACATTTGTTGCTAGTGTTTACTAGCTGAGGCCCCTGTTGGCTGGCACAATGCAGTTGTCGAAGTTTTGCTTTTTCACTTCAGCTGGGAGGAGCTGTGCTGATGCCCACTGGATGTGCTGAGTGCCAACTGCTTTGTTGATTTATTGATTTTTGGACATGATGCCCAATGTTTGTTAGACCTGGTGTTGTGTGTCTTTATTTTTGTATGTATTTTGATGTACTATCTGCTCGGGGAATGCCCTAGCGCTTTATGCAATATCTCCAAGTCAAAATACTTGGATTTAATGCATATTCTGTGTAATTTTTTTTCTCCCATTAATCCAAAATACTTACTTAACAAAAAAAAAAAGATGCTTGGATGGAAGAGATTACTGGCACACTAATGTTTAGGCTGGTGTCAAAACTCAAAAAGGTGAAGTTTGCGCTTAAAAATCTAAATGTTCTCGAGGGAGATGTTAATGAAGATGTTATCCGAACTCGGAAAATGCATGAGGATATCCAAGAAAACTCCTCGTCCACTCATGCGTGTTCCAACGAGGAGCGTTCATGTAGGGCATCTTACTACAATGCGATGGCAAAGGAAGCTGACCTTATTTAACAAAAAGCTAAGATAAAGTGGCTGAAAGAGGGCGACCATTGCAATAAATTTTTCTTCAAGACTGTAAATGGAAACAACAATAAGAATAGGATCATCTCCCTCCTAGATGAGTCTGTGAATCCAACGGTTGGGAGCGACAATGTCCAAAAATTGATCACTTACCAAAAAAAAAAAAAAAAAAAGATTGTTGATCACTTCAGGAAGGCCCTTGGATCTGGTCGTTCCCAGGGATCGGCTGACGCCTCTCGTCTTCGGCCTTTCATCCAACACACGGTCCCTGATTTTCTAACGGGCCCTCTTATTGGACCGGTTAGCGAAGAGGAGATTCGCAAGGCAATTTTCTCCATTGGTGATTACCGTGCCTCCGAACCTGATGGCTTCAACTCCAAATTCCTTAAGGACTCATGGGAGATTGTTCGTTCATCTGTTTGTGAAACTATTCAGGATTTCTTCAACCATGGAAAGCTTCTAAAACAACTGAACACAACGATCATTAGTCTTATCCCAAAGGTACAATCATCTCGCATGGTTTCAGATTACCGCCCTATATCCTGCTGTAATGTCATCTACAAAGCGATTTCAAAGATAATTGCAAAATGATTAAAGATGACATTACCTTATCTTGTTGACAAGTGCCAAACGGCCTTTGTTGCTGGGCGTCAAATCAGCGACAATATCCTTCTGGCACAGGAGATCCTCCATAAATATCACCTAGGTCATGATCCTCCCAGATGTACTATGGAGATTGACCTAATGAAAACATATGACTCCATCTATTGGGATTTCATCATTACTATTCTGACCATTATGAAGTTCTCTCCTCAAATGGTCGAGTGGATCAGACAATGTATAACCTTTTTTTTTTGGTAAGTAATTAATTGCATTAAATTAAAGTAAAATGTACAAAGAACTATGTTGTATTTTTTCAAGTGTTTTGCCGACTTGGAAAAAGAAACATAGAAACATAGAAATAAGGGAACCCCTAAACCCATGACAAAGGTTATAAAGAAATAAAATTACAATAATATTCAATTACTGTAAAGGTAAAACCTATCAGGAAGCACGAGCCGGCTTCATGAGAAAGTCACTCCGGAACCCACTTGCACAGGCACTCCAGAAACCTGAAATCAAAAGCAGCACACCGGAAGTTTTTCGCTCCGGCCACAACTCGCGTCAGGCCACTCCGGCCCAACAGCAGCACTCCGAAAATTTGCCACGCCGGAAATTCTCGCATGGCCACTCCGGACCCATCATAGTACAGATCAAGGAGATCACAGTCAAGACGGAACAAAGCACTCCGCCAAGAAGTACCCCAGCAATTATCACTCCGGAAAAATATCACACCGAAACACTCTGAAAAAAAAAAAAACCACACCGGAAAACATCACACCGAGAGTAAGCACTCCGGACATTTTCACTCCGGCGAAAGAAGGACTCCGGAAAAAAGCACTCCGGTTTTTTTTTTTTTTTATAACAAGCCCTTCATCGCCGTTCAAACCCATCAATCACAGGGCAGAAGCCACAGCAGCACTCCGGCACTCCGCCTTTTAAAAAACAAACTGCCACTCCGTCCTTAGAGGGCACAAGGCCACTCCAGCCTAAAGGGGCATAAAGCCACTCCGGCCATAATTCATTCCGGACTCTTGGCCCAGATGTCCCTGCTGCCGAACCGCAATAAAGAGCAAAAGGAACACCCACTGCAAATCACTTAGATTTACAGGGCTTTATCTTGCTTCGAGTTATTTTTTCCTTAGCCCGATCAGGGCTACCCACGTGTTTTTTTAAAATACGAGAGATAGGGCTAGGCGTGATATCCGGATCGATAACAGACACAGGCTCCATCTCCGGAGTCACTCCATCAGATGGAGGAATCGACGGGTCATGGCACTCAATAACTGCACCAGGACTGGGGCCATCAACCACAGGGACGTCCTCAGAAGCCGAGAATCCAAGCTTGGATCTACGGGACTTGACTGGATGACAGATATCACTGCAGGGAGCCAACCTCCTGCGGTGAGGAGCACTGCTGAGGGCCTCAGCTGTCAAAATCTCAGGAGAAAACCGCACCCTCCTCAGGGATGAAGCCTGATCCAGGGCCAGATCCTCAAGCATCTCATCTTTCGAAGTCTCAGCCTTCCAAGAGCTAAAACCGGCTTCAGGAGCCGACTCAGCCGAATCAGCATCAAACCTCTCAGCAAGAACAGGCAGCGTCTTCATGGATGAGAGTTCATCCACACCCCCAGAGAACTCAGATTCATGGGCTGATTGCTTAGCGAGGCCAGAATCCATCTCCACTAAAACCAGATCTTCAGAAGCAGTACCAGGCATCAAAACAGAAGTATTGCATGATAGCTCAATAGGAGGACCACATTGAAGCCCCTGCACATCAAACTCGGCAGGATCTTGGAGAATAGCGAATGAGTTGATTGAGTCAAACACATCCAATACAGACCTCTCAGTAGGCTCATCGGAAGCAGAGTTGTCAACACCCGAACCATCCAAACCACATTCAAATGAACCTTTCTCCAATCCATCTTGAAGCTCAGAGCCTGAGACTGAAGGTTTAAAACCTGCCTGAGACGCCAAGTTTACATCAGCCAACACATGCGCAGCGTGGCATCCACCCCCATCAAGCCCAGGAGCCTGATCCAAAGGCAATTGGACGGCAGCACATATCCCTTCAACCCCAGGAGCCTGAGTCAACGGTAGAGAAATGGAGGCCCTTTTCTGGTTGCTCAGGAGAGCAGAGGAACGACGAGCTGGATTAGAGTGGTAAATAATTTCCACCTCCATAGTCGTGGCAGAATCAGCAGCACCAGTCAGGATCTGAATTTTTGAAGGAAGAGGATCACCCCTGCCCACCTCAACACACATTCTGGCGACCTTCACACGATCCATCTTAGCAGTGCTAGGATCACAAATAATTGGTTTACCAATCCTACTAGCTATCCAGCTAAGCCCCAATGGGGTCCAATATTCGATTGGAATATTAGACAAGGAAATCCAAATAGGGAAGGAATTGAAGGACTCTTGCACAAGGTTCAACCCCGGCACCCATCTCTTAAGGAATAAGGGATTTCTCTGGAAGGCCCAGGGGCCTTTAGCCAGGCACAACTCCAGTTGAGACACAGAGCCGAACTGAAAGAGGAAAAGGCCATCATCATTCGCAGCAACATGACGAAGACCAAATCTTGCCCAAATTTTCCGAGCGATGGCGTTGACCGCAGAGAAGTGGAGCGGTTTGTTGATGAAACGGCCCACCAAGGTGGAGCCCCACACCTCAGAACACTGCTGCATAACCTCAACTGGAGGACGCATGGGTCCATCCTCAGCTGGAGGAGGAAAGTATTGAAGGGGGGAAAAATGAATGTTACCCGAACCCTTTGCAACATGGGCCCAGGAAATACTAGGAGTAGATCGAGGATTAACAGGCGAACCAGCAGCCGGAGCTACGTTAGGGTTTACCGAAGCCGCGCCGGGAAGAGAATCAGGGCGAGCAGACTCACTAGTAGAGGCCGATTTATAGAGCACCGACGGTGAAACCGAATCGGGAACATCCAAAGAGCGCGACCGCAACGAGCAGCAGCAGCGGGCAGCTGAACCAGCCTGGGGAGCGCAGGAGGGAGACGGTGGCGATAGAGCCACATCTTCGCAAGCACTCGGAACAGAGAGGCTGACATTAAGAGAAGGAGGAACAGAAACCCGGAAGGAACCAGGGGAGGGACCTGGGGGGCCGGCCATGGCCGGCGCTGAAGCCGCCAAAATCGGGAAACCACAGGTGAAGATTTGAATTTGAAAACCTAGAGAGAGGAGAGAGCCTCTCTCTCTAGAACCTGATTGCAAATCTCTCCCAGACAATGTATAACCACCCCCTCATACTCTGTAAATATTAATGGGGAAGTGGTCGGTTTCTTCAAGGGGGTAAAGGTCTGCGTCAAGGCGACCCCATCTCTTCATACCTGTTTGTTCTGGTTATGGAGGTTCTGAATGGTATCATTGAAATAAAGTCTCGTAGGAACAAAAACTTTAAATTTCATTAGAAATGTGACGTGACCCAAACTGTCATGCTTGCCTTTGCTGATGATCTCGTTCTCTTCTCCCAAGCTGATCCCCATTCCATTCAGATCCTGAAGGATTGTCTTGAAGAATTCCTTTTTACATCGGGCCTCTCAGCAAACACAAATAAGAGTGAAATATTCATTTGCTCAAAAGACACTTCTCTTCACCAGGACATTGCTGGTATCATGGGGTTTAAAGAGGGAAAACTTCCCATTAGGTACTTGGGGGTCCCTCTGATCACCACTAGACTCTCAGTATCTGATTGCAAATCACTCACCGACAAAATTACCAGTAAAATCACATCCTGGAAAAATCAGTGGCTCTCGTTTGGTGGGCGATTGCAACTCATTGCCTCCATTCTTTTGTCCATCCACCTTTATTGGGCCTCTATTTTTATTCTGCGCAAATTCACCCTCAAAGCAATTGATAGCCTCTTACGCCGATTCCTTTGGAATGGCTCATTTGTCGGTAGGGCTAATGCAAAAGTAGCTTGGGACGATATAAGCTATCCCAAGGCTACAGGTGGTCTGGGCCTTAAGAACTTAATGGCTCAGAATAAAGCTCTCATCTGTAAGCTCCTTTGGCGTATCATCTCTAAAGACCCTAATTCGGCCTGGTCTTCTTGGATCCATAGTAATAGAATCAAAGACTGTTGCATTTGGACCCTTAAAGTCCCGGATTCCACCTCCTGGAGCTGGCGGAAGATAATGAAACTTCGCCCCTTTATGCGATCCCACTCTATTAAGGCTATTGGGGATGGCTCAGATACATTCCTATGGCACGATAATTGGAATCCTCTGGGCCTCCTGAGTGATGTTAGTTCTGATCGAACTCGATTGGTTTCGGGCCTGTCTTGGGATGTTACGGTTTCTGCCATTATTAGAAATGACCACTGGGCCTGGCCTAACCCTTACGATATGGAGGTATCCCGAATTGTGGAGCACATGCCTCCTTACCCCCGCGCATCAATAAAAAAGACTCATTGAGCTGGGCCGGGAATGTTCATGGAAAGTTCTCGACTAGATCCGGATACACCCCCATCCATCCTCACAAACCAAGGGTTAGCTGGGCTCCCTTGGTGTGGGGCCCATCCTATATCACTGCCCACGTGTTTACGCTTTGGCTGGCTATTAGGGGCAGACTCAATACCATTGATTGCCTCCATGGTGTTCCAAACCTGTCCCCTTGCTGCACACTTTGCAACACGGGCGACGAAGACCATGGACATCTTTTTTTCTCCTGCCACTTCTCCAGATCATTATGGGACAAAATCCAAAGACATGCGGGTATCCATTGGCCCTATCCCGAGTGGTACCAAAATATCACTTGGGCTGCATCAATCTGGAAAGGGAAAAGTTTATTGGCTCTATCTAAACGATTTTCTCTGGCGGCCAGGGTCTACTACATCTGGAAGGAATGTAATAACCGTATCTTTTAAAAATCTCCTCCTCAAGAAATCTCACAACTCTTATCTATGATTATCAATGTCGTACGGTTGAAATTGAAGACCGTTATGGGAGCTGACAGTTGTGTTGCTCGCTGCTCCGGATTCGTTGGAGCTTATATAAAAAAAACAAAAAAAAGAGGCTGCTGGTGTGGATATCGTTGATATTGTTAATGGTGATGCTCGGGGTATGCCCTAACTCTTTGTTCTAAATCGAAGTTGGCAAAATACTTGGAGTTAGAACATCGTTTTTGTTTATTTCATTTCATTTAATTCATTTAACTTACTTACCAAAAAAAAAGTGTGGATATCGGTTAATTTTTATTGGCCTTGGTCTGCCGGTGCGGTCTTTCCCCGCTATATTTTTGGGTGGTGGTGATTTAGTGTTGTCACTTGCCCCGGCAGGTGGGCTTTTTTAGCAATCTTAGTTATGTCCGTTTTTTATTATCTGGCTCTTTAAGTGTTGAATTGGCTGGGCTTGTACTACTGGTTTTGCAGGGATTTTGTTGTCCCCTCTTTGATCTCTTCATTTCATCACCCCCCAAAAAGAAAAAAGGAAAGAAAAAAAAAGAAAAAAAATAATAAAATAAAATTAAATTTTCTTGTTGTCTTCAGCCTGCTCAAAAAAAAAAAATGTTGAATTGGCTGGCCTTGTACTGCTGGCTTTGTAGGTTCTTTGATGTCCCCTCTTTGATCTCTTCATTCCTTCACCTCAAAAAAAAAAAAAAAAAATCGTTCCCCTTCCCCCCAAAAAAAAAAAAAATTCTCATTATTTCCGGCATGCTCAAGTTCATGTGCCTTTGTCTTCAAAACATCGAGCTTGGCAGCAGTTTCGTTTTGAGACTGGGTTCTCTGTCTTGAGAGTGTTTGATGCTTGGGTTTAATGTGGAAGGAGCTTCAGTAAGCTGGTTCCCAGAGGGTGTCCCCTACTGCTGAGTTGACCGGTTATTTGGAGATGTCAGTTGAGGCCAAAGCTGGAGAGATTTGTTTTTTTTTTTTTTGCTGTTGTGGTGCCTTTGCCCGTGGCTGTTGTAGTGTAATTGGTTTTGGTACTAGGGACTACTGAGTGAATGGGCATTGTTATTTTGCCTTTGCTGTATATGCCTTATGTTGTTATTATTATTATTATTTTGGTAAAGTAATGATCAATCATTTATATGCCTTATGTTGCTTGACCCCTGTGGGGGTATGCACTGGCGAAATGTTGTTGCTGCTGTTGGTTTACCCGAGAGTGGTTTGGGTGAGACTTTCTGATGCCGCTGAAGTTGGCGCAGCTGGGTTCATATCCGATTCTCAATGATGTTTCAGTTGAATGGACCCTGATGCATTGGCTCTACTATGTCTACCTTATGTTAATTGGCCCCTGTGGTTTTGCCCTGGTGAAATGTTGTTGCTGCAGTTGGCTTGCCTAGAGGTGATTTGGGTGAGATTTTCTGGTGCCGTTGAAGTTGGGGCAACTGGGTTCATACTTGACCATCTGGTCTGGAGCATGATGCATCTCAATGATGCTTCAGCTATTGCTCTTGCCGAGTATAGGGGACCTGATCTGACTACCTTACGTGGTGTTGATTGCAGAATGTAATGTTGGTTTGGATTAAGCTTGTGCTGTGGGTTGGCTATGATTTATAAAATGTACTAGATCAAAATGAGTATTGGGTTTGTTAATCTGGCTTGTGTTTGCTGCGATGCAGTAGAAACTGGTTGGGCTCTCATTATGAGCATTACTCTCATATCGTTGCTACTGCCCCTTCTGGAATATATAGCTGATTGAAGATTGTTACAGTCTGCAATATTCAGCACTGCTATCTAAGGCATGGGTTTGGAGCCAATGCCTGCAACGTGAACTTGTTTACTGCCTTGGTTCGTGGCACTGTAATTGACCGATGTCTGCAGTACTTTTGGCTCTCCAATCTGCTGACCCTGGCTATTTTCTGATGCCTGCCGGCGCTGCTGGCCGTGAGGTGCTTAAAAATTCTAGTGGCCCGTACTTGGTTCTTTTGCTGAGGTCTGTATCGGGCTGAACTGCATTTGCCTGAGGTCCTGTTTGGACGAGGGGATATTGTGTGTTGCAGTTGTATGTGTTGGTTCTACTGTGTCGTCTGGTTGGGCGCCTATGTTCATGCCCCCGGCTGAAATTTTGCAATGCTCATAGCAGCAAGCTGAAATGTGGGTACTGCTCCACCGTTTGCTCTGTGGATTTGTTGTACTTGAGTTAAAAAAGCGGAGGATGAGGTAACAATAAATTTGGATGGACCGGTCTGTCATTCCTTTACTAATTATGTGCCTTTGGGCATGGTCCCACCCACGCTGTGGAATTGGAAGGATGGCTCCGTGGGCGTTGTTCTCTTCTCCTTATATCTTGTTGCGTTCCTATGTTTTCGGAGGAATCTGCTTTAGATGGTTTGACGTATGAAATTCGGTTTACTCCGATTTTTTTCTTTACATTATATCGGTTTTTTTTGTGTGACTTGTCTAACGTTGCTCGGGGTATGCCCTAGTGTCTTTGTTTTAAATCCAAGTCGGAAAAACACTTAGAGATAGAACATTGGTTTGTGTATTTTTCTTTTCATTTATAAATTTACTTATTTACCAAAAAAAAAAAGATAGAATCGGCTGTGAGCACAATCAGCTCGCGGTCCTTAGCTATTGGAAGGTGTTATTCCAGCCAGTGGTTGTGGTCATTGGGGATCAGATACATTGACAGGTTGACATAGGCAAGTGGCCGGTCTGGGTTTTGGCTTCTTTTTCCCGGGTCTTCCTTTTGTAAATTTACTTCGGTCTCCTGATATGCGGCCGGTCTAGGTTTAGCTTTTTTGCTTGTTTTTTTTCCTTTTGTAAACTTTCTTTGGTCTTATGATATGGTTCATGGAGGTGCTCGGGGATGCCCTAGCGTCTATGTTCTACCTATAAGTCGGCAAAATACTTGGAGTTAGAATATAGTTTTGCATTTTTCTTTTACTTTAATACACTTTTACTTACTTACCAAAAAAAAAGGTGATATTTATGGAGAAGCTCATGGGCCAAAAGGATATTGTCACTAATGTGTCGCACAGCTACAAATGCCGTTTGGCATTTGTCGACAAGATAGGGTAATGTCATCTTAAGGGGGTTTGCAATGATCTTCGAAATCGCTTTATAGATGACATTACAGCAAGATATGGGGCGATAGTCAGAAACCACGCGGCGAGATTGCACCTTTGGAATAAGGCTAATAATAGTAGTGTTCAGTTGTTTGAGGAGCTTTCCATGATTGAAGAAATCATGAATGGCTTCACAGACAGACTAACCAACAATCTCCCAAGAATCCTTAAAGAACTTTCAGGAGAAGCCATCAGGACCAGGGGCTCTGTAGTCGCCAATGGAGAAAATCGCCTTTTGGATCTCCGCATCGCTGATCGGGCCAGTAAGGGGGCCATTTAGGAAGCCCAGAACAGTATGGAGGATCAAAGGGCGGAGTCGAGTGGCGTCCGTTGATCCCTGGAATCGGGCAGTGCCAGGAGACCTCCTGAAGTGATCAACCACCAATTTATGAACTCCCTCAACCCCAACAGTGGGAGTACTAGACTCGTTGAGGAGGGAGATGATCCTGTTCCTGTTATTGTATCCGTTAACAGTCTTAAAAGAAAAATTTTGTGCACTGGTCTCCCTCTTTGAGCCACTTGATCTTAGCTTTCTACTGAATAAGGTCAACCTCCTTTGCCATAACAGAGTAGTATGCTGCCCTGCAGGAACGTTCATCCTGACAGCTCCCTAGAGGTGAAGGAAACTTAGCTTGGATATCCTCCAAGATTTGCCGGGTACGCGTAACTTCCTCGTGCACATCACCTTCTTGAGCATTAAGGGATTTAAGGGTATGCCTCACTTTTTTTTAGTTTGGACACCAGTCGAAACATGGAGGTGCCAGTGATCTCTTCTTTCCAAACATCCTTTACCGCAAGGTAAAATTTTGGGGATTTAGTAAGAAAATTATTAAACTGAAACAACCAATTCTTCCTTATCGACCTGTCAGAAGGAAGAAGGATGCAAGGGGAGTGATCCGAAAGTTTAGAGGGAGGGAAAAGGGCTTTAGCCCTCCTAAAATGATCGAACCACTGCCCGTTTGTGACAACTCTATCTTTTTTTTTTTGGTAAGTAAGTGATTTGGATTAATAGGAAAAAAAATTTACAAAATCAATGCTTTATCTCCAAGTATTTTAACAGGGAGATAAAACATAATAGCTAGGGCATTCCCGAGCCACTGAGTACAACAAAAGACATCAAAATGATGAAACAAGAGTAAAGTCCCCTAGGGGGAATACACTCAATAAAAAAGGCCAAACATGAAGTCTGTCCATTTTAGAATAATAAGTCTTCAACGAGGATGTAACGGCGCTCCACCGATATAGCAAAAAGACCACTCACCACTCCGGCCGAAGTAACAGCCAACGCAGCAGCCAATTACAATGCATAATTTTACTACTCAGTAAATTAGTTGTCCAGAGCAGCCAAATAGCAGCCATGAGCAACAGTACTGCAACTCCAACAGCCTAGCAACATCAAATGTTCCTGAAGCCAACTTTCCAGCTCAGCAAGGCCAAACCGGCCTCAAGCCCAAATCAGCATTTGGCCTGCCATATTAGCAGAGGCAAACCGGCCACAGAGCCACATCGACCTCAGTACCAAATCGGCATCCTCAAATCCAACTCGGCAAATGGTCAGTAACGCGAGACCTGCAAAGAGATCGGCAATTGAAATCGGCCTCAAGTCTGCACTTGAAATCAGCCACAATTCGGCAGAATAAATCGGCATTGAATACGGCACTGAAAACGACCAAAGAAGAGTAAACCGGCCGGAAATCGAAATCGGTAACTGAATCGCAAGACCACACAGCATTGGACATGCCATGTCAGCAACGACAAACTGGCCTCGAAGCCAAACCGGCCTCATGCCCAATCAGCAACCTGAATTCCAAATTGGCAACTGACATGCCAAGACAGCATTCCTCCTCAGCCTCAGTTCACAATCGGATTGCTCAACAAATCCAAATCGGGCCCAAAGCCAAATCGGACTCCGTCCCAAATTGGCCAGCAAATCGACCTAAAACAAAAATGCAAGGTTCCACTACTGGAACAAGAGGAAGCAATCTACCGCATCAGAAGGATCACCATCGACCAAATAATGCCACTCCCAGCTCTTCAGCACCCCAGCCTATAAATCCCAGTCCAGATTAAAACGGGCTCCCCCCAACCCTTCCAACAGGAATGAAATCACAGGCAGAGAGCCTACAGAACCCGGGCACAGGACAATGTCAGCGACGAATCCAGTGAGCAACACAAAAGCAATAGCTTCGTACAGGAGCTACAGCTCCATAGTCATTTCTTCTGAAAGGAAAACAGAGACAGGGCTCTCGGCCTCAACAGCCAGAGCGAAGAAACCCAGGCAAATCACCAAACATGATCGCCAAAAAAGCGACAAGCAGAGGATCCGAAGGATCTATTACAACCAAGCAGTCCTCATCCAGCTCTTCAGAACCACGTCCAGTAGATCCAAGCCCGAGCTGCACGGCATCCCCCAACCCGTCCAACAGGAGGAAACACACTGGAAACGGACCTTCAGAGCCAGTAGAACATACCTTCGGCTGTGACAAATCCTTCGAGAAGCACAAGAGACGACAATAGCATCATTCCAGCACCTCCCGAAACACATCAGGAGGGCAAAAAGACTGACCAAGTCGAGCAGCAAACAGAATCGGTACAGGCGTAAGGAACCTAGGAACAGGGGTGTTCAGCCCCAGCAGACAGATCGAGGAAGCCCAATCTACTACGAGACGGAAGACCCGGATGAACTCCCATAGGGAACCAGAGCCATTAGACACACACAGCCAAGGGCTAGAATCGAGGAGATTCGGGGACTGAGCAGAAGGACATCACTGAAACCCCAAAGGGCTCAGTGCCGCCACGGACAGTTTCTGAGAATCGGATCCGATGGGAGGAAGAGAAGGCCTCGGAGAGGGGCCAGGGGAAGCAGCCAGGAGACCGGCCATGGCCGGCTCCGGCGCTGCCCGGCAGATGAGGCTAGAGATTGAGCGCCGCAGAAGACGAGATTCAAATTTCAAATGAAATTTGAAAATGGAAGAGAGAAGCGAGAGCTTCTCTCTCTAGGCTAACTGTGAGAAATTGCACTAGAGGCAAATACGCTTGGGTGGAAATTTTGCTGGGGTGGAAAATTGGTCCTGCCTTGCTGAAGGGTGATGCTACTGGATTTGCACCCTACTGATGCTGGAGAGCAATTGATTCCGATGTGGAGCTAGGCTAAATTGCTGATGGTGCCGGTGCCAGCTCTGTGTCAATGTTTGCCATAAATGGCCCTTCTATAATGCCCCTGTTTTCTGAATCAAGGGTGTAGAAGCTGGAAAGGTTGTAGAATCTATTTTGCTGTATTGTGTGCTGCCCTGATGAAGGTTGATGCTGCTAGAATTGCTGATTCTGGCTCTTGGCGGCTAAATGTTGCTGGAGAGCAGCTGATCCCAATGTGGTGCTGGGCTGAAATCCTGATGGTGTTGGTGTTACAGGGCACTCAACTGACCCTGTTGATATGGTTTTGCTCTGAGTTGAGGGAGCAGTTGCTGGAAATGATGCAGGCTCCATTTTGCTGTGTATTGGCTCTTGGCGGTTTGTTGATGCTGGAGAGCAGTTTATCCCGTTGTGATGCTTGGCTAAGTTACTCATGGTGCCGTGTTGCCGTCACTAGTATCCTGCTATTGGGATTGAATTTTTTTTTTTGGTAAGTAAGTATTTTGGATTAAAGGGAGAAAAAAATTACAAAATCAAAGTTTTATCTCCAAGTATTTTGACTTGGAGTAAAAATATGAAGTGCTAGGGCATACCCCGAGCAACTGGTACATCAGATATCGACAAAAAACTGTCTAATATTACACATGAACAAACTCATAAGCAGCTACTCTCGGGTCAATAGAAGCAACTCAACAAATCGGATGGCAACCATCCCATCGTCACATTTCAGACCAGCATGAAGGAGCATGTGAGACCATTATCTTCAGCTCAGGAACGTAGGGATTCAGCTCCTTCAGGAGCGCAGTTCCATTATCGAAGGAGGATGTAGCTAAACCAGCAACATCTCCCTCAGCTTAGGAGCAACAACGCACCAGGAAAGCTTCAAACAGAGGAGGGCTACAACCAGCAACTGGAGCACCAAAATCAGCAGCATTCCCAGCTTGACCGAAATTTAGAGCCAGTGCAGGACTCGAACTCCAATCCAAATTCAGAGCCAATGCAGCAGAAAAATTTCAAAACTTCTACAGCGAAGCCCCATTCAAGTCTTCACACATCAGAGTCGAGAAGACTTTAGGCTCCTAACTCTAGCAAACAAGAAAGCAACAAATCATGCCAGTAGCAGAAGTACCACTGCCCCAATCACCTCTAGCAGTCGCCCCCAGCTACATCTGGACTACCAGGTGCACTGCCTACAAGAGACAACACGCAGTACAAGAAGTCACCAACCCTTCCTGCAAGTTCAAAAATGTAGCAAGCCACCTCCAAGCAGGTCGAACTAATCTGTAACAAAACAAGCAACCAGAGAAATCCATCCCTAAGGCACTAAAAGCTACATATAATCAGATGCAGAATATCAGGTTTTCTGCATTGATCAACAGCAGAAATAGACCATGAGCCAAAATTCCAACAAGCCAACAGCAGCAAACTCAGCAAACCATCCACCAAAGGTTTCCAACAACATCAAGGCTCTAGGCAATTGTAGCAAAGCACAAGCCCCAACACCAGCAAAAGTTTCCAGTGGCTCCGGCAAAACCTTGCAAGGAAATACCACTTATCTGCCTCAGCCAGCATATACAACAGGAGCAAATTCAACCCCATGCCAGCAGGTTTGCAATATTGCCAAAAGCCATAACTCTGGGCAACTTAATTCAGCCCAGCATCCAGGAATCAACAGACGCAACACACAAAATTGAAGGCCCTTCCCGCAACTCTAGATTTATTCTCAACTTGATTACAACCAAGCAAATCCCCATCACCAGAGCCAGGAGATGTCTTGGGCATATTGGATATGAGAAACTTTCTAGCAGCCCAACTCTGTGAAAAGCCAGGAGAACTCCTCGGAAGAGGGACAAAGGACCACCCCCAAGCCAACCTAAACATACACTCAAGTATGAAAAAGAAAACATCCAAGATGAAATCAGTAGCTATTGGGGTAGAATTGCCGAAGATGCTATGGGGGTGCTGCTCTCGTTCGAGGCCAGAAGGATGAGTCCGAGACCCCTATGCACATGGATGCTGCTGCCTGTGCCGTGGTGGTGGTTTTGGCCGAATGATGTGGAAGAAATGCACGTATTATGGCATTTGTAAAACCAGTCTGAGACTATGCTGCTGGCATTTGCAGTTTCTATTGCTATTTGGTTCCGATTTTGGAATGGCAGAAATTTAGTTTGCTCTAGGTTTGATGATGAATAAATCTATTGCTGCTGATTTCTTGTGTGTGGGTATTAGGGCCGGGGTGTATGTGGCTGGTTTAGATGATGCTCATCTAGATGTTTTTTATGTTTTTTCATTCGGTTTCATGAATTGGTTCATGGTGGTGCTCGGGGAATGCCCTAACTTGTTATTCTATCTCTAAGTCGGCAAAACAAAAGAGAGTGTTTTCCTTCCCGTTGTCGAAATTTGAAATCCTGCCTTGCCCCGCCTCCATCCTTCCTTGCCGGCGCCCATGGCACCGGTCGCCACCTCTCCCTCTCGCCTCCCTGCTAGCTTGTCTACTCCTCTTTCCCCCGACCCTCCTCCTCAAGATTTCACGGTCTCCTCTTCTTCCCCCTTTCCTCGTCCGGCTACCCCATGGCCTCATAACGCCTCGTCCCCGGTTTCCCCTTCCCATCTCCTTTTTTTTTTTTTTGGTAAGTAAGTATTTTGGATTAATGGGAGAAAAAAAATTACAAAAAATATGTTCATCTCCAAGTATTTAAACTTGAAGAAAAAACATAAACGCCAGGGCATACCCTGGGCGAACAGTACATCGAAGTATACAAAATGGCCTCTAGGAGGACAGCGTTTACCGAAAACGACAAAATATGACATTTCCATCGTAAACAAACTAAATGCAGCATGTAAAGCTGATACACAAAAAACGGCTTCACACAGTGGCACGCCAAAGGCACACTGCACATGGAACAGCAGGATGCTCCAGCTCCGAGACCAGCAGCATCATCTTCGCCTATTTAACAAAGCAACAACATCACACAAGAAACCTTAAATCCAAGGCTCCAACCTCATCAATCAATATACCAATGCATATTGCTTTTAAGTCACAATGGTCTTCCCAGAAGGCAGCTATTCAGCATCTGCCTGTCTGCACCTCTTCCATCAGGAACAATTGGTGCTTCTCAGCAATAGCACGAGGATGACCGACCCCCCAATCCAGCCGGTGCTTGTAATACAACTCCACCAAATTTCCGCCTAGCAGGCTCAGCATCTAATTCACTTGCCAGCAACAGCAACTCAGCAACAGCACAGAACAAACACGTGCACACCTGCACAGCAACTGCCAGCTCAAACTCCATTCAGATTTGTGTTCAATATTGCCCATCTAGCACCGGCACCAAAGCACAGACACAAGGGGCAAAACAATGGGCATGGGGCCTTCTGAGAATCATCCATCTCATGCACCAGCAACTGAGTATCAGTTAATCGTTAGGAGCAGCACCATCTGCCAGCAGACCGTACAGCCAACCCACGGGCTCATCAGCAGGTTTCTTAGCAGGTAAACCCAAAACACGAGCTACCAAAGATAGCAGCATCAATTGTGATCATCAATTCCATGTAAGCGAAAGAGGATCCCTTGTAAATAGCCATCAGCAGCTACTAACAAACGGAAGCCAACTCCAAGCCATCATGATAAATGGATAGAGACCACTTCACAGCAGCATCGGTTGAGACAAGAAGGGAGCATTGCCCCTGGCAAAGCAACATTCCAATTTGCCACCAGCATACCTCTAAGGCATGTCCCTCATCATCAGTTACTATGGCCAGACCACTACCATATTCCATCAAAAGGTGCAAAGGACACCAACCAGAGTTCAGCATTGGCAACCACTAGCAGCAGAACAGACATTCCATTGGCAACAAAACGCAGGCAGCAACCCCAGAATCACAAAATCAGCAGCATATAGAAGCCAGATTGCTTCAGCAACACATTCAGCAGCACCTTCGGTGACTGATAAGAGAACAAAGTTAATGAAGCCTCATGAACATGGTTCTAGCTGCACCCAGAGTTCGGCATGGAAGAAATGCCCATCGCCACATGCAAAGCATCGCATCAAACGGTTGCCACACAGCAGACACCATCTGGAGGTAGCCAGCAAAGCTCAATGCCACACAACATCTACAATAATGGGCAAAAAGACCACTAATGGACTAAAAACAACATCATCTCCAGTCCTCAACCCGTGCATCAGAAGTTCCACACAGCAGGGCATTAGCCCACGTGTAGGTCACCACAGCATCAGCCGCAATACACCAATCAGAATCAGCATCAAACAGCAAAACACAACACCATAGCAGGACAGCAAAATAACAGCAGTAGCTGCCCCAAGGAGTCGGCATATGCAGGTCTTTATGCATGAGAAGTCCGATTTTTTGCAGCTTTACGCCGCCTCCCAGACTTGTACTGACGCCAGGTTTCTTCATTCGGGATCTTAAGAGCATTTCCGTGTAGCCCAGCTAAAAAATCAATCTGATTACCAATCAGGGTACCCGGCCGATTTAAAGCCGAGTTCAGCAAGGAAGACAGGAATCCAAAAACAACCTTCTCCTCCATTGGAGAGAATGAGGCACTATGGGTTTGAGAGGAGTCAACCGAGAAAACTAGTTGGAACGCCAACAAATAGGCATCATTGGGAAACCCATTTTCCGGCGCATCTGGGAAGGCAGAGTGGAATTTACTAAAGTTTTCAACAGATAAATCCTGCCAGCACTTGTCCAGGAATACCTTAACAAGATTCGTATGCTCAGCAGGGGTGACTTGGAATAGTTGACGAGAACCATCTGAGTCCATGAGCTGCTGAAAAGCCAAGTACATCGGATCCGTCTCATCTGGAACCAGATATAGGAGACTGATTTATAATGGGATGATCTGGAACCACATCCACAAACCCTCCAGATGACACAAGGGGATGATTTTCATCCAAGTGATAAAAAAGGCGAGGAGAGGCCCGGCCAGCAGAATTATACTTCAATCCATATTTCCGGGCAATCTGTGAGATAGAATCCGGAGTAATTTCAGGATCAATTACGACTGACAAATTAGGAATCGAATCCACTCCATCGCTTTCATCAGCGACCCCAGCAACAGGCATAGGCATAGCAGGCTGCTGTAGGGAATCTGAAGCTATTTGCACTTCAAGATCCGCGCCACATTCCCCCAAACCAAGGACGGTCAAAATGTGCCCCTCAACAGAGCAATCAGACCTCATCAGAGATGAAGAGCTGCCAGGAGCATCAGACAGCTCAGCAGCGAGCAGGCCGTCCTCCAATCCAAAGACGGCCGATTGGCTACCGAGTTCACAGCATTCCTGCTTCAGTAAGTCTGAAACCGCTATAGACTTCTTAGTCAGAGCTGGTAGAGTCTTCTTGGATGAGAATTCCTCCACTCCCCCCGAAAACTCAGATTCAAGGGCTGATTGCTCAGCGATGTCCGATTCCACTTCATCCATATCTTTAGATGCATTATCCACTTCCTTCAGGGCAGCAAAAACCGCTTCAGAGCCAGAATTAGGCAATGAGGGAGGGCTAACAACAATGGAGATGCTAGGGGCATCAGAAGAAACCACCTCGTGAGGTCCATCACCCAATCCAGAAATATCAGGTCTGCTGCCAGAGTCACTAGTTTCTCGATCTGACTGCGCCAAGACCTCCACACCCTCAGAAAAGGTAGATTCATGGACTGGCTGCTTAGCACATTCCAACTCCACTAATTCCGATTCCAAAGAGGCAAATGCCACCTTCTTCAATTTTGCAGAATTTGAACAGGAATCGAGCCTCAGTGATGAGACAGCCTCTGATTGGTTAGAGGCCATCAGTCTCGAGGGGGAAGACCCAACAACAGCCGCCATACCTTTCGGCATAGATTTCGGACCCTCAGCCTCCAGAACAGAGCAGTTTTGATTGGAGGAAAGGTCCTTCGAGCCACCATTAGGCACCCAGTGGTACATTACATCAACCTCAACTGTCGATAGGGACATTCCAGATCCCATAGAAACTCTAATCCTATCAGGAAGAGTGATATCCCGATCAACTTCCACACATATCCGTGCAGCATTCATAAAGTCCAGGCGAGCAGTTCGTTGATCAAGACATAGTGGGCGTCCCACTCAGCTGGCAATCCAACTTAATCCCATTGGTGTCCAAAACTCAAATGGAACGTTAAGAAGACTGATCCATACAGGAACAATCTTCTGGGTATCCTTGTTCAGTACCATGCCAGGAGACCACAGCTTGAGGAATAAAGATTTCCTCCGAAAGGTCCAAGGACCGTGAGCCAAACAAGCAGATAATTGAGCCTCAGTGTCGAAACTGAAGAAAAAGAAACCTTTTCCATTTGTGGCCACGTGATTAATTCCAAAGCGCGCCCAGATGCTGCTGGCAATGGAGCGCACAGCCAAATAATGAAGAGGCCTTTCAGAGAAATGCCCAATCAATGTGTAGCCCCAGAACTCCTGACACTGCTGGGTAACCTCCTCCGGAGGAGAACAGAGGGGTTCGACGCCGTCGATGGGATGGGAATGGAAGTATTTTAGAGATTCAAAGGGATTAACCCTACGGCTCTGTACAGAAAGAGCCCTAGAAATGGGAATGGGAAGGTTTGAGGACGAACCCGATTTCTTTGAGGTGACGTCCGCCCAAGAAGGAGGAGCAGAACCGCCTTGCGCACGGTCGGTCCGGAGGCCACCTGATTTTAGGGAAGACAGGAAAGAAGCATCAGGAGCCAGGGAGCGGGAGACAGCCGACCGCCGCAGTTTTGGGAAATCGTTCGCATCAGCTGGCTGCGACTTTTGGAGAACGGAGGTCGAAGGAGAAGGAGGGTCAAGAGAGACGAGACCAGAGGGCGGACCAGAGGAGACCCCCGGAAGCCCGGCCATGGCCGGCACTGGCGCCGCCGAAGACGGAGGAGGCGCCTGGAATGAATTCGAATTTGAAATCGAGGGGGGTTTCAAAATCGCTCTTGTCAGAGCGACGTTGTCAGAGCCATGGGCGCCGGCAGGGTGCCCTTCCCATCTCCCCTCATCGTCATCCGATCCCGATTACCCCCCACCTTCTGCCGTCTCTTGTCGATCTCTTCCGAGGCATTGCTCCAGTGAGAGGCTTTTAAACGGCCCATTCCGTGCGTGAGGTAGAGATTTTGCTGATGCGATATGAAGATGGTGTGGGGCTTGTGAGCCTGATGCTCATATTGCTGAGCTGCTTTTTGTGTTTTTTTTCCAAGTCTAAATACTTGGAGAAAAACATAGTTTTTGTAATTTTTTTCTCCCTTTAATCCAAAATACTTACTTACCAAAAAAAAAAAAGTTGCCCCAAATCTTCATGAGGTGTAGCGTCTTCCATGGACATTGGGGTCCTCTCTGCTTCCCCCATCCCTCCTTCCATCCACCCAGAAATTTTCAAATCGGGATTCATCTTGAGCGCACATCCTCCGTCGCCCCCCATGTTCGTCTCTTGCGTCCCTAAAGGGGCCCGTTTTGAATCGGTGAGCATGGCTAAGCGTTTTGCCCAATCGAATTTGGTCGAATCCTTCCTCGATGAAAAGTCCTCCAGTGAAGGGTTCAAGTCTGTGACTGATTGCTGTGGGAATGCGAGTTACTCAAAACACCACTACTGCCCCGCCGGGCCTTCTCCCATCTCGGCTGGTCCACCATCTGGGATGTTGAATAGGCCAGCAGCTCTGGATACCGAGTCTGGCACGGGTATTCCACTAGAGCCCATATCGGCCAAGTCTGAATTAAGATCTTCTGAAGGCTTGCCTGCTGTGCCTCCCCAGAGACTCGGTGACACTGTGTCCAACAGAGCCGATACCTCATGCCAATCTGATGTTGTTGCCTCCTGCCCGCCGGGCGTCTCATGGGCTTCGGTAGTTGAAAAGAGGGCTATTGGAGGTAAGTCTCCCCTTAAATTCTACCCTCCAAATATTTTCGTTATGGAGAATATCATTTTGTCCCCCCCTCCTGATGTTATCCAACAGGGTGTGGACCGGTGGGTAACCACCCTCGTTGGATATTTCGTTGGTAATCCTGTTCATTTTAATATAGTAAACAATATTACTAGAAAAATTTGGAAGCGGTTCGAGCTACAACATGTGGCTGGAAACGAATTGGGCTTCTTCTTCTTTCGATTTTCCTCAAGCTCAATGCTCGACAAATGTCTTGCTAGTGGCCCGTGGACGATAGCCGGCCATCCTTTTTTTCTTAAGAAATGGAAGCCGGGAATGGTCTTATCCCAAGAGGAGCACAAATCATTCCCTATTTGGATCACCATGTCTGGGATCCCGGTTGAATACTGGACCCCTCTGGGTTTAAGCTGGATTGCGAGTGCGGTTGGGAAACCTCTTCTATTAGACCCCGTCACCGAAAAACTCGAGCGTATGGGCTTTGCAAGAGTTTGTGTCGAAATGGGGGCCGATGCCCCCCAGCCAAAATCTGTGAAGATTTGAACAGGCGGCTACGCTGAACAATCGGATGATCAACTCAGAAAAATTAAATTTGAGTACCAACATAAACTGTCGCGTAGTGCCGCCTCCGAAAAGAGTGGGAATAAGGGTCCCCCAATCAAAACTTCTTGGGTCCCTAAGCAGGTGGACATTCCACGGAATAACACCTCCACCGCACCTCCTAGGGTGTCTCCCTGCAAGAAAGTTTCTGTCGTGGCTGTCCCCTCTGTAAGAGCTATGATCATAAGGCCATAATAACATCTAACTCGTTTATGGCCTTACAGGAGGAAAATATGAATGATCTATCAGAAAGCCTTGTTCAAGTCTCAACAGATTCACCGATTCACCGATTCACCAGATTCACCCACCATCCATACCAGATTCACCAATTGACTCCTCCCAACGAGCTACATTGAGTAACCCTCTTTCATCTGGTTCATCAGGTGGAATGATAAGCGTTGGCACTTCTACCAAAAATGGGGAACAAGTCTCCTCTAGAAAAAAAAAATCACGGGGAAATAAATAATCCTCCCCTCCCTCACCCATAACCCATGATTAGCATTGCCTGTTGGAACGTGAGGGGACTAAATGGGTTTATAAAAGCCCACGAAGTCAGCAACCTCATTAGCTCCCATAGGTGCAGTATTGCTGGTCTGGTTGAAACCAAGGTCGCGGAGAGGAACTCTCTGATTGTCTCCGCTAGGATCAGACCAAATTGGTCTTGGATTATGAATTACTCCGCGTCTTCAAGTGGACGGATTTAGGTTGGCTGGGACCCCCAATTGGTTTCGGTTAACATCCTCTCCTCGGAGGATCAGGTCATTCATACCGAGGTCCTATTCCGCGAGGAGAATATCCATTGCCTCTTGCCCTTTATCTACGGCGCTAATTCGGAAAGTCTCCGTAGGCGTCTTTGGGAGAGCCTTTGGACGATGTCTAATCACCCGGGCGATCTCCCCTGGGCCGCTCTTGGGGATTTCAACGCTGTTAGATCCCCGTCCGAGGCCCTTGGTGGTATCTGGCAGTGGGAACAACAACCTGAATCGGATTATCTCCCTCCTTGATGACTCTGGCAAACCCACCAAAGGACCGGACGAGCCCAATGACCTAATTGAGCACCATTTCAAAAATGCTCTGGGTTCTGGCCGTTCCCATGGGACTGCGGAGATGAATCGGCTGCGCCCTTACATTCTTAACACCGTCCCTGATTCTCAATTTGGCCCCCTTGTCAGGCCGGTTAGTGACGAGGAAATCCGCTCTGCGTTATTCTCCATTGGGGATGACAAAGCTCCTGGTCCTGACGGATTTACATCGAAATTCTTTAAGGACTCTTGGGAGATAACAGGTCAATCTGTTACTGAAGCAATCCATGATTTCTTTAATCATGGAAAGCTCCTTAAACAGATGAACACCACATTGATCAGCCTTATTCCAAAGGTTCAGTCCCCGCGTTCGGTTTCAGACTTCCGCCCTATCTCATGCTGCAATGTTCTGTACAAAGTCATCTCCAAAATTCTGGCCAACAGAATTAAGGTCACTCTTCCCTTCCTGGTTGACAGATGCCAAACAGCCTTTGTGGCGGGAAGGCAGATAAGTGATAATATACTTCTTGCTCAGGAGCTCTTGCATAAGTATCACCTTGGGTCAGATCCACCTAGGTGTACTATGAAGGTTGATCTCATGAAAGCGTATGACTCTGTCCATTGGGATTTCATTATCAATATTATGACCCTCATGAAGTTTTCCCCACAAATGGTCAACTGGATTTGCCAATGCATCACTACTCCGATGTTTTCTCTCAACATCAACGGGGAAGTTGTTGGTTTCTTCAAGGGTGGTAAAGGTCTTCGCCAAGGGGATCCGCTTTCTCCTTATTTATTTGTCCTTGCCATGGAGATTCTAAATGGCATCATTGAGGTCAAGGCAGGCGGGATAATCGAGTTTAAATTCCACTGGAAATGCGCCAAACACAGATCACTATGCTTGCCTTTGCCGATGACCTCCTCCTCTTCTCCCAGGCTGATACTAAGTCTACCCAGATCCTCAAAGATTGCCTTGATGAATTTCATTGTATCTCTGGCCTGTCTGCTAATCCAAAGAAAAGTGAAATCTTCATCTGCTCTAAGGACACTTCCCGTCATCATGACATATCTGCTATCTTGGGTTTTAAAATGGGCAAACTCCCAATAAGATACCTTGGGGTCCCACTGATCACCTCTAGGCTATCGATTCCTGACTGCAATTCTCTCACTGACAGAATCACTAAAAGGACCACATCTTGGAAATGTAGATGGCTCTCCTTTGGTGGGCGATTGCAGCTCGTTGCTTCCATTCTCTCTTCTATTCACCTCTACTGGGCCTCAATTTTTATTTTGCCCAAAACCATTCTAAAAGCAATTGTATGCATTCTCCGCCGTTTCCTTTGGAATGGTGCCTCCGAAAGAAGAGTCTGTGCTAAGGTTGCTTGGCATGATATCTGTTTCCCCAAGTCGGAAGGTGGGCTGGGTATTAAAAACCTGCTGGACCAAAACAAGGCCCTCATTTGCAAGCTTCTTTGGCGCCTCTTAGCTAATGACCCGAATTCGGCCTGGTCTTCATGGATTTATAAGAACAGAATCAAAGACCGATGCATTTGGACCCTGAAAATCCCGGCGTCTGCCCCCTGGAGCTGGCGCAAGATTATGAAACTGAGGCATTTCATGCGCGCCTACTCAGTTAAGGAGATTAGGGATGGTTCTGATACCTTCCTCTGGCATGATAACTGGCACCCCCTGGGTCCTCTGAGTGAGGTGAGTACTGACCGGACCCGCCTGGTTTCAGGGTTAAATTGGGATGTCAAAGTTGATGCAATTATCAGGAATAATGAGTGGTCCTGGCCCAACTTTTGCGACACTGAGGTGTCCAAACTTGCAATGAATATGCCGGTTAATCCTCCTTGCAGTAACCAAAAGGACACGTTGAGGTGGATTGGGAATGTCAAGGGCATCTTCACGACTAAGTCTGCTTACCATCTCATCCATCCTCCCAATCCTAAAGTTTTTTGGGCTCAGTTGGTGTGGGGCCCTTACCACATTCCTTCCCATGCCTTTACCCTCTGGCTAGCCGTTAAGAACAGGTTGAATACTCTTGATCGCCTCCATTTTCTCCCTAACCTTAATCCGCAATGCATACTGTGCAATACTGAAAATGAAGACCTTGGTCATCTTTTCTTTTCTTGCCATTACTCTAGCGCTTTATGGAATCTTGTCAGCAGACAATCCGGTATCCTTTGGCCCCATCCCGATTGGACTCAAAACATATCTTGGGCTGCCTCGATCTGGAAGGGGAAAAACTTTATGGCTGTCTCCAAAAGGTTATCTCTGGCCGCCACTGTTTACTTCATATGGAGGGAGCGTAATAACCGTATTTTCCAAAAATCGCCCCCCCAGGACTTTTCCCAGATTTTCTCTTTGGTGGTTAACGTTGTGAGACTTAAACTCTTGACCATCCCAGTGCCTGAAAGGGATGTCTCTAGGACTGCTCGGATGAGGTGGGGCGTATAAAAAAAAAAAGGGAATAAATATATATATATATATTTATATTTTTTATATAAATATATATATATATATATTTTTATATTTCCCAAAAAAAAAATTGTATATATATTCCAAAATTAATCACATGCATTCGGGCTCCCTTGTTTTGTCATTCTGTTGGTGCTGGCCTTTGGCTATCCGGTTGGACTTTGGCGGTGTTGCCGTGTTCTTGTGAGATGCCTGAGTTTTTTATGTATTTTTTTTTCCTCCATTTGATGATCTTCTATGGGGGCGGTGGAAAAAAAAAAAAAAACATTCCAGATTCCCTCCTCTTGGCAGTGGGAAAAAAAAAAAGGGGTGCGTGTGTGATTTATCCTTGGTGTTTCCTGTCAATTTGGACGTTCTGGCTCATTTCTCGTATCTGTTTGGCGGATAAATGGATGTTGGTAGGAATGTGTAGGTTCCCAGTTGTTGATATCATTGCAGGTTGTTGAGTTTGTTCTGCACGAGTGTGGACTGGGGCCGATGAGTTTGGTACCTTTTTTATCCTTTGCAAATGCTGTGTTTGCATTGTGGCATGATCCAAGTTGTTGGCTTATTTATGCTGAAGCTGACTGGGGGGATTATGCTGGTGTTGCTGGGCAGATTGATGTTGGAGGTGTGGTGTGGGTTTGGAAGCTGAGGTCCATGCGCTCTCCTCAGCCATCGCAGGGATTATGATGTCTCTGGTCTCCAAAGATTCTTGATGTCTCTGGCCCCTGTGTCTTATGAAGATGTCAAGTAATGCTTGGTCTTGATGGCCACTTCAGAGCCTTCCGGTTTTGATGATTGGCGCTTCAAGTAGATATGTAGAGGGTTCCTCTGTGTGTTCGTAGTCTCGCCTGTGAGGAGGACTTTTTGGGTGCTTCGTTTCATCTTGTGAACATTGCGGATGGACATTTTGGAGAGGAAGAATAGCCGGGCATGTGTCAGGTTGATGGGTTTGGCGGGAATGTATCGATATATCTTATAATTCAGTCTTGTCGCTGCCTAAATACTTGGGAGCCTTTGTTCATGCTGGGGTTTGATACAATAATGATACTTCTCACTCTGCTCGGGTTTTGTAGCAGTAGGGACCGTAGATAAGGCCATTTCAATGCAGATTTTCTCGGTATTTTTTCTTTGACCTCTTGGATTAAAATCTTACTATTGTTGACGCACGGATCTCGCTTTGCTGGTGTTATTTTGCTGATTATTGGGCTGATAATGATTAAATGATCGAGGAATGTTGCAGCAGGGAGAATAAGATCGGATATTTATTGCTGTTGGCTGAGGGTTGTTCTTTGTCTTTGGGTTGTTAGTTCTGATGTGGTGTGGGGTGTGAAGCAAGATCATAGTGAACTAGCAAATGCTTCCTTAAGATGTAGAATGGTTTGTGTTGCCCATGGGAGCCAGCAGGATTGTTGCTCATGCCCATGTTGGCCCGTTGTTGTTGTCCAGATCTGCTGTTAGGTTGTTAAATATGATGCTTGTGCCGTGTTGTCGATACGATCGTGCACTTTTGATGCACTGTGTTCTTTATGATGCACTGGGTTGCTGACCGCTTGTTTCTGCGTTGCACAATTCTCCTGCGGCTGTCCCCGTAATGCATTTCTTGCTGCTGGAATCTGGATTGTGGTTCTGGGTGGTGAGGCTGGGAAGTTTTGAACTTGATTAGCCTTGAACAAGGCTATTGGCTGACCATGCTCCAGGTGGGTGCGGCCGTTCGATTTGCTCAAGCAAATGTTGGTGATGTTATGCATGCTCTCTTGTGATGTCAAGCTGTCTGGTCAGGTGGGTTACAATCTGTTCGATGAAGATCCAAGATGGGTAGTAGTGTCGACATCGTTGATGTTGTTTACATTGTTTTTACTTGTGTGAAATTGATGGTAGTTTTCATTTTTGACCTTGCGGTAGTTCTTATTGTTTTCTTGATGTATATGTTGCTCGGGGCATGCCCTAGCACTTTATGTTTTACCTCTAAGTTCAATACTTGGAGTTAAAACATTTAGTTTGCAATTTTTTCCTCCCATGAATCCAAAATTCTTACTTACCCAAAAAAAAAAAAATTCATTGGAATTGTGAAGCGACTCAGACTGTCATGCTTGCTTTTGCCGATGACCTTCTCCTCTTCCCTCATGCTGATGTACGCTCTATCCGGATTCTCAAGGATTGCCTTGAGGAATTTCATTGGCTCTCTGGCCTGTCGGCAAACATAAAAAAGAGCGAGGTCTTCTTATGCTCTCAAGACCCATCCCTTATTCAGAATATTGCTGATGCCTTTTTTTTGTAAGTAATTAAATGCATTAAAGATTAAATAAATGTACAAAATTATGTTCTTAACCAAGTGTTTTACCGACTTGGGGAAAGAGACATAGCATCAGGGGAGCCCCTCAAACCAATGACAACGGTCATTTAAAAATAAGATTACAATAAAATTCGTTCATTGCAAGAAAGAAAACCCGATCGGCCCAAGTGAATGAAGAATCACGCTGCCACTGAAATCATCATCACAACAACAACGTCAAGCCACTGGGTACACTCCGGCTTCAAAGGAGACTCAGGCGGAGTGCGCCTCAAAAGGCCACTCCACTTCAAAATGCACTCCAGCTTCAAAGCGCCGCTCCGTCCTCTAAGGCACTCCAGCATTGCAATGCCACTCCGTCCTCAGCACATGCAAATCACATAAACCATTCTGGCTAGTTAGTGTGCAAAAGGCACACCGGCTCCAAAACCACTTCGGTCTCAAGAGGCACTCCGGCAACAAAATGCCTCTTACTACGGAATCAGTCCGCCTTTAAAGGATTAAAGGCGCTCCAGCTTCAAAAAGCCACACCGTCTCAAAATGCACTCCGGCTTCAGAAAACACTTCATCCTCAAAAGGTCACCCCAGCCAAGAAAAACCACTCCGTCCAAGAGAAACTCCAGGCTCTCCGGCCAGCGAGGCGCAGAAGCCACTCCGACCTTCCTATAAGGGAAGCAAAAGGACTCCAGAATGCACGCAAGCTGGACTCATCGGATATATGAGTACCCGAAAAAGTTGATCCGGCTTTATGAGCACCGGATAAGAGGAAGCACTCCAGCCAAGCTTGAACAAATACGAACTTTAGAATCCAGAGTCCACAAGAGCGCCGGATAAAGCATCGAGCAAAAGAGGCACTCCGGATTCCGGAGTTCACAGACCAGCGACTGTAGCCGCTATTTTTTTTTTGGAGGAAAAAAACTCCGGAACATGAGAAACCGGAGTCCTCAAGGCCAAGACAAACCCCCAATTTTTTTTTTTGGGAAGAACAGAAGGAAGGAAGGACATCACTTCGGAAACGAATATTACTGATGTCTTCGGGTTCAAAGTGGGCTCTCTCCCCATTAGATACCTCGGCGTCCCTCTGATTTCTATCAGGCTTTCGATTCGGGACTGTAAGGCCCTTTCTGAAAAAATTACTCGCCGCATCAAAACATGGAAGAACAGGTGGCTCGCTTTCGGGGGTCGTCTACAATTGGTTGCCTCTATCCTCTCATCTGTCCACCTCTATTGGGCATCAATCTTCATCTTACCCAAATTTATTCTTAATCAGATCGACTGCATCTTGAGGCGCTTCCTTTGGAATGGTTCTACAGATGGGAAGGCTAATGCAAAAGTGGCCTGGGCTGATATCTGTTACCTGAAGAGTGAAGGTGGGTTGGGGCTCAAGAATTTGCAGGCTCAAAATAAAGCCCTCATCTATAAACTCCTTTGGCGTATCATGTCTAAAGATCCTGAATCGGCTTGGTCTTCATGGATCCACAAGACTAGAATCAAGGACCGTTGTATCTGGACTCTCAAAGTCCCTGATTCTGCCCCCTGGAGCTGGAGGAAGATCATGAAACTTCGTTCTTTCATGTGCTCTCACACTACTAAGATCATTGGTGATGGCGCTGATACCTTTGTCTGGCATGACCATTGGCACCCAATTGGCCCGTTCAGTAGGGTTTGCACGGATCGCATTCGTACGGTCACTGGATTATCTTGGGACGGCAAGGTTTCTCAGATAATCAGAGATGACCAATGGGCTTGGCCTAACCCTTATGATCAGGAGGTTTCTAGTCTCGCCGAAAACATGCCCCTTTACTTACCCAACATCGAGCAAAAAGACTCCTTGAGATGGGCTGGTAGCCCAAATGGTGTCTTTTCGACTAAGACTGCCGACCTCCTTTTCCACCCCCCAAGCCGAAACTGAGCTGGACCAACCTAGTATGGGGCCCGCTCCATATTCCTGCCCACGCCTTTATCCTTTGGTTGGTTATCAAAGGCCGGCTAAATACCTCCGATCGTGTTCACGGTGTTTCAAACCTATCCCTCACTTGCTCTCTTTGTGACTCAGACACTGAAAATCATGACCATCTTTTCTTCTCTTGTCCGTTCTCCAATTCCGTGTGGACCACTATCTAACGGATAGCTGGCATTCATTGGCCCTACCCCAATTGGTCCCATAACGTTAACTGGGCTGCCCACATTTGGAAAGGCAAGAATCTCACTGCCCTTTCCAAACGTCTCCCTCTTGCAGCCACCGTCTATTATATTTGGAGAGAACGTAATAACCGTATTTTCGAGAAATCCTCCCCTCAGGATATTTCCCAAATTTGCTCTCAGATATCGAACGTTTTTCGGGACAAATTGAAGGCCTCCTTGCCTTTTGATGGTCGTCCTAATCGCTCGCTGGTTAGGCGATGGAACTTATCATTAAAAAAAAAAAAGAAAAAAAAAATCTTCATCTTATACTTCTTATCGCTTTTATTGTTATTTTTTTTTCCTTTTTTTCCTCTCCTTCCCCAAAATAGGATTAGATCTTTCTTTTTTTTTATATTTCTTTTTTGTTTTTTTTTCTCTGCTTTTGGGGTTGTTGGCCTTCCTTTTTGCTCTTGAGGGTTGTGATATTGGAGCTTTTGCTCCGTGGTGGTTTCCTGTTAGTGATTTTTCGATCTGGCTCCTCGGTGCTTTACTTGTTGTTTGATCCCGCTGGTTGCCCCTTTCTTTGTTGGGCTTAGCTTCCTTCGGGTTACCTTCCCTCCTATGGAGGTTTGGTTTTTTTTTTAAAAAAAAAAACTTGCTTCCTGGTGCCTTTCCCTGGCACTTTTCAAAAAAAAAAAAAATTAGATGAAGAAGTAGCTGGTGTTTTGTCCCTTTTTCATTGCAGTCAGTGTGGTGGTTCGGCCACCCTGCTGTGGATCTCCTGGTCTTGTTTTAGGAACATTTGAATTTGTTGATCTCGGTCTGTGCTGCAGTTTGCGGATGCAACCAGTTGTATCTGTTTTTTACCACATTGATGCTGGGGTTCTCGGACCTCATACCCTTTGAAATTGAAGAGCAGATGTCTGTTGAAAATGGTTGATCTTTAGCTGGCTGCCACTATTGTTACTGATGAAGCAGGATAAATATATTATGCTCGACCCTGGGCTCTGGAAGCCGCCGGCTATTACCTCCTGCCAGCTGGTATGATGCTGCCTGGAGGATTCTGAGAAAGTTGATGCAGTTTTCAACAGGGTGGCTTGTTTGTGGTTCATGTGCTGTTTTGAAACATGTTGTTGCCGGCTGTTGAGTTGATGCTCTGATTTGCTATACCTGTCTGATTATGTTGCGGCTGCCTTTAATTTTGAACACTATGAGGATTGAAAGTCTGATGCTTGTACTGCAGCGGAAGATGATGGGTTGCCATTGGTGGAGACTGCTGTCCTCGTTGGCGTGCGTGGATCCGATCTGCTCGTCAGGTTCAGATGTTGTTTTGGCGGCCTGGGAGTGGCCAAAATTGCAATTCTGAGTGTCTAGTTGCTGATCATATCAATGTGGTAGGGTGCTGGTACTGATACATTTATGAAGGATGTCTTCTGTCCCTCTTGCAGTGATGGCTACCGTTTTTTTTGGTTGCTGCATTTTTGGCTCGTGAGGTGGCTTTGCGGGGTTGTTGCAGCAAATGGCTGTGTGTGGTGCAATTTTCTGTGTTGTCGTTGCCCTGCTGTGGTTCGACTTGGTGTGGCTGGTGTGTCCTGCGTGCATTATGTGGTGGTTGATGGGTTTGCACGTTTTTGATGTTGTTGACAATGACAGGTGCTGCTGGACCTGGTGCTCTGCACTAGGATCTTCTGTTGCTGCAGTTTTCTGGGTTGCTACATCTTCGGCTGATGTTGTTGAAGCAGGCCGCTGCGGCCTTTTCTTTGATCTGCTGGAGATGGAATAATGCTGCCCATGAATTGGAGGATTCGCTGCCTGTGGTGGTGCTGTCTTGCAGGATTGAAATGGCATTTTATGCTCCATTATCTGGTTTGTTGATCCTGCCAGAGGTGAAGTGCTGATTTTTACTCGGCTGTGCTGCTGGAGGTGGATTTCTCTGTTGCTGAGGGATATTACGCCTGTTTCTCAGAATGCAGATTGCTGGCTGAGTAAGTGCAGAAATGCATGGTTTTTTCTGAAGATTTTGCTGGTGCTGATTTTGGCAAAGCCTTGCTGGAGCTGCTGGAATGCTGTTCTAGATGCTGTGGCTCGGTATCGCTGGAAATCGGCTGCTACTCGGGCTGTCCACTTTTTGATGATAAGGAACCGCTGGCCATGGTGTTTTGCTGTGGATTCGAATGGGACACGGTTGCTGGTTCCCTCTGTTTGTTGCCATTTTTAGGTCATGCCTTGATTCAGCATGTTTTATTTAGGATTTGATCCACTGTTGCTAGAGTGGTTTTTTTTTTGCATGATTACCGGCCTTTTTGTTTTGTGCTGGTTTCATTTGTTGTTAAAAGTGCTCGGGGCATGCCCTAGTGGTGTTGGTTTATCCTCAAGTCGGAGTAACACTTGGAGATAAATCATTACTTGTAAATTTTTTCTCCCTTTAATCCAAATCACTTACTTACCAAAAAAAAAAAACCCACAAATTTCTCTCATGCTTCATCACCACCGAAACTCTGATCCTAAGGCACTAGATTTCTTCACTTCATGGTCAGAGGATACAAACTATCTTTCAGCCTTTTTTTGGTAAGTAAGTGATTTGGATTAATGGGAGAAAAATTTTACAAGAACTGATTTATCTCCAAGTGTTTTTCCAACTTGGGGATGAAACAAAATCGCTAGGGCATGCCCCGAGCACTGTGAAACAACGAATGAAACCAACACAAGAAAAACTGGTAATCACTCAATACAATCAAAACTCTCTAATATTAGTAGAGCATTTCCAATACAGACCATGCCAAACCAAAGCATTTCCAAATATTGGCAACTAAAGCCATCTATTCGCCAGCAGCATCTTCATGCCAGCCGTGGGCCATTCCAACGCCACATGGTGAAACAAAATCTGAAATCCAGGCGCAGCATCCAGCCAACACCAAGTTCCAACACCAACAGCTACCAATCACTGCACCCGAGCGCAGCCGAATAAACCGGCGCCTGTTTTTCCAGCACTTACTAGACAGCAAACGGAAGGCCGCACCAATCCACTATTAGCTGCTGCACGCACACTTCAGCAACAAATGCAGGCAGCACATCCAGGAGAGAGCAGCAGCTCACGATAGCTGCAATGAGGCATTGCAATGGAGCAAAGATACTCCAAATTTACATCCATCGAGTGGGAACAGAGATAGCCAGGCTTCACAGCACCATCAACTTCAGAGCAAAAGTCAGCAGCAATATTTGCAATACAACCTTCCACTGGAAGGAACATCAACTAATTCACCCAAAGAAGGTGAAATCAGTCGCCATACCCCTCATTAATCAATGCAACATCAACGGACAAATTTACCTCAGCCAAAGTCCATCTCGTTGTCATCCAAACAGCGCCGATTGATGGAGCTCAACTAACGAACCTCCACAAGACATAGCAAGAACTCCAGCTTGTTAATCGCCAGCTTGGCTCCACCACCTAACAACCCGAGCACACCAGCTTCAAAGAAAACAACATTATGACAAAGAGAACCTTCAGCAGACTAAATGGGGCACTGCAGCTTTTATACACAACATTATCAACAATTGTAATAGGACCTCAGGAGCAACTCCACCACTACAATAGCCAATCAAAGACACATAATGGCAAAAGACTAATAAACTCCACCGTAACATAAGAATCTATTGCAACCAAACAAGACCAGGGCCAGCTCATCAAAGACCTCAACCAAAACGTCCTAAACCAAAGGCACGGGCACCCCCATCCCATCCAACAGAAGGACACACCGGGCCGAGGCTCATCCAAACTAGCAAAGACCGGGAAGTTGATTATGGCGAGAACCAGCAAAAGAGTCCAAGACTACTTCTTCAGCCCCAAGACTTCAAAGATACAACAAAAACAGAGGTAATCACCTCACAACAAAGAGCCCATGATAGTCATGCAAGCAACCCACCGCATCGGAAGGATTTTCAGCGTCCAAACATGGCCACTCCCATTTCTTCGGCCTCCAGCCTATAATTCCAAATTCCACAAAAAAAACGCTCCCCAACCCATCTAACAGAAGGAACGTGCAGCAGAGAGGCTTCAAAATCCGGGCTCGGGCGCTTCGTCGGCGTCCAAATGAGCAAAGACAATAGCATTAGCTTCTGACATCTCGTCTCCCGAAATCAAGGAACGCAAAGATAAACCGAAAGCACCAAAGCCGTAGCTTACGTAAGGAACCCTGAGACAGGGCTCTCGGCCTCAGCAGCCAGAGCATAGAAGCCCAGGCAAATCCGGAGGAGAGAAACCCTAACGAATCGAGGAACGAAGGAGAAGAGAGACAATAGCCTGAGAAGAGTCCTGCATGAAGTAGAACTCCAAACGAAAATAGTCTCATCAGATGCGATCTTGGCTCCAAAGCGAAACCCCAATCAACTCGTGGCCGAATAAGCTTCGGGGGGGAACCCGAATCGGCGAAAATGAGCTCACAACCATAGACGAAGCCTCGAGGACACTGGCAAAGCCCCGATCCGAGGTCCGGATAGGAAGAGGGCAGGAGTCAAAAAGTGTAAAGTAGCCGGGCGTAGCAACCGGAGACCGGCCGAGGCCGCCTCCGCGCCGCCGGCCAGAGGAGGAGCGTCGCAGAGGACGCTGGCAAATTTCAAAAGGAAATTTGAAACGTAGAGTGAAGCGAGAGCTTCTCTCTCTTAAACTATCTTTCAGCCAACGACCTCCTATCTATTTTTTTTTTGGTAAGTAACGACCTCCTATCTATAACTTAGATCATAGTCCCAAAGTCTCTTCGAGAAGGCATTTATCCAAAATTCCTACGTTAACATCCACTTTGATACATCCTTTTACCTTTCCGAATACTAGGTTACCTTTATAACTCAAAACACAATGCGACACAGGCTTGGAATCCCCAAAACAATATCAGATCACATTATTAAACCCAAGGGCCTTACCTCCTGTCACTACAAGTGACATTATCACATTAAGTTCATAACTTAGGACCTGACCTATCCTTAACTAAAGGCATCCTTAAATCTTGCGATCGGACTAACCACTATTAAGACACGCTCCCAAGAGTCCCATCGATGCAAAGCATTAATCCATGAAACTTCCATAACACATGGGACAATATCTCCTAATCCCTGAGACCCATGATCTTTCTCACGTCAACCAACCGAGGTCAACTTCACAACCTATCTAGCACGGGGTAGCACGCCATATCTTCTACCAAACATGGGGTCACCGCAACGTCATCTTAAGTCTTAAAATCCACATTGCAACCTCAATAGGATCTGGACTGCCCAGAAGTCTAGACACTTTATGAATTGTCAACCTAGAACTTCGTATGCGCGAACTTAATTCCACCCTATTCATCACGCTCCCTAGGTTGACCTGGCAACCCTTCGTAGCAAAATACTAACCAAAGAACTTCAACCAAGCGCTTTTTTTTTTTTTTGGTAAGTAAGTATTTTGGATTATAGAGAGAAAAAAAATTACAGAAACTATCTTTTTACTCCAAGTATTTTGACTTGGAGTAATAACATAAACCGCTAGGGCATACCCCGAGTGACTAATACATCAGAAAATACAAAAAAAAAAAACTCCTCTAGGAGGACATTCGACCAACATAAGCAACATAATATGAGACTTGTCAAAAATATGAACTAACTCATAGTCAGCTACAACCAAACGACAGGAGCAACTCAGCAACCGAGTGGCATCCAAGCCAGCCATCGCAGGCTTCAAAACAGCCAGAAGCTTCTACAGCAGTGCTACATTTCAGCAGCCATTTGATACTGGATCCTCAAAGGTTCATCCAAAAATTCAGCATCATCAGCTCCAGCAACCACAGTACAGTAGCGTCAATACAAGCAGCAGGCACAGTCGATGAGGGCCTCTACAATACTTCAAAAACCAGCAGCAACCGGGCATCAAAGCCAAGGATAGCTGCACAGCCCCAACCTAACCATTTTAAAACTGGTGCCAACAGCAGTCCAACACCGATTCTAGCATCAGCAAAGACCAAGAGCTGCCGACAACCAAATAGACCCCCTAGATTCCCATCAGCAGCAGAGCAGAATGCACCTGCAGCACATCCCCAGCCCCGATGCCAGCTCTAACACCTAATCAGCAGCAGCTGCACCGTCCAGGAAATCCCAGCAGATCAGCAGCCATTAGCAGGTGCAAGGAAAATGCCAAGCTTCATCCACATGCAACTTCAACCAAGAGCCGATCAAACTTAAACCTCAAACTGAGATTAATTATCTTAGGCCTCGAATCAACACTGATTAATTCAAGAACCCAATTGATTTTTTTTGGTAAATAATTAACTGCATTAAATTTAAGAAAAATGTACAAAACAGCTATGTTCTTTACCAAATGTTTTGCCGACTTGGAGAAAGAAACATAGGAACAAGAAGTCCCTTAAACCTTGAGGAAAACGTTAAGAAAAGATTACTAAAATGAAATCAGCGTTTGAAACGCAAAAACAACTCGGCACATGAAATGCCTAGTCAGCAGCAAGAACCCAATTGATACCAATCAAATTCCAACATTAAGGTGTCTCGACACACCATCTTTCTCTCAACTCTAAAACCAGCCACTAATATTAGTAGTCCCCACCTAGGAGCCACTACTAATACTTGCTTGGGACAAAAGCAATTCGGATTAAGCCACTCCTTAAACACTTCAAACTAGCCACTTCAAACTAAGTCATTGGGACACATAAGCTAGCCAATCGAACTAAGTCACCACTTCAAACTTAGCGCTAGCCTAAGTCATTGGGACTAGGGTAGCCAAAACTACCCGGATTGACTTAATCATCAAACGCCTTTATTGACTTAATCTTTTTTTTGGTAAGTAAGTGATTTGGATTTATGGGAAAAAAATTTACAAGTAAGGATTTATCACCAAGTGTATTTCCGACTTGGGGATAAACCAAAAAAGCTAGGGCATGCCCCGAGTACTTTGATACAACCGATGAAACCAACTAAAAGACAAAATTGCTGGTATTCATACAACACAAGCGAATCACTCAAAAGCAATTCCTAGACAAAAATAAACTGCCAATCCCAGGCAAAGTCCAAAATGCCAGCAACAGGATATAGCCAGCAGCCAACCTCCACGGCATTTTAGCACCATCAGCCTCCGGCCATCAACCACAAAAGATGAACTGCACATTCAAAATCCGGGAGCATCAGCAGCCGTATCCCTTTGAACAAGGCTAGCAGAAGCATCATCATCAAATGGAGAACATCCGACCAGCAGCTGAAATCCCACAAATCCACGCCACAGCAGCCAGAATAGCATTCCAGTAGCTCCAGCAAGGCTTTGCCACTTCAGCTCCAGCAAATACATCGTTGCTGCACTACTGCAGCTAGCAAGCAGCATAATGCAACTCAATAGCTTCACTGCCCACTATCAGCAAGCCAGCAAGCGAACGCAATGGCCAAGTTTTTTTTTTTTTTTTTTGGTAAGTAAGTGATTTGGATTAATGGGAGAAAAAAATTACAAGTAAGGATTTATCACCAAATGTTATTCCGACTTGGGGATAAACCTAAATAGCTAGGGCATGCCCCGAGCACTTTGATACAACATATGAAACCAACTAAAAGACAAAAATGCTGGAATTCATACTATACAATAAAACCATTCAAAACGGTTCCTAAACAAAAAACATGCCAATCCATGGCAAAACCTTTAATATCAGGAGCAAGATGTAGCCAGCAGCTAACAGCATAGGTAATGGCCAGGTCATCAACCAACCTCACAGCAACCACCAAAGTCCAACATCAGCAGATATCAGATGGCAGCTGATAAACTCCCAAAAAATCGCACCAAATTCCAATAAGACAACAGGAAATAGCACCCCAGACACAGCCAACTTCAGGATGCTGCCTCCTTATATCTGCCTCCAGCATTTAATTCCATGCCAAGGAGGAGAGGATGATAAAGCGGCAGATCGACACCCTTCCATCAAAATTGTAAGCTGCTCTTCACAATCCCAACGGAAGAGCAGTAATTTAGTTACTGCTCTTCAAATTACTACCTCCCAAAGACTAATATTTGCAAGGGCAACCCCATCACCATGCCAGTCCAAAACAGCCACTAGCTTAGACATTGGCACACAGAAGCAAAGGCCAAAATTCAAAGTCGTCAACAGTTGGACAGCATCAAAGATTCAGCCAGTTAGCAGCACCAGCAATATGCTATACACAACCAGCAACCAGCAACAGGGAGCAACAGCAACTGTAACACCCATCTATATCCATATCCACTTTTTTCATAAAGAAAACAACCAGCAACCGAGAAATCAATCCAGCTGCCAGACTAACCATCTTCCTGCACACCAATAGCCTCAGCAAGAGAAGACTAGCATCTAGCCCCAACAAAGGCAGAGCCCATCTCAGTCAACATAGAATTAGTAAAGCATATGCAGCAGAATACCAACATACACCATCAGAAGCAGAGATCAACTCAGCAAACAAAAAAACCGTTGCCTGTAGTAGAGGCAATTTCATACTGCAGCACAACGACTCCCTATCACAGAGTAATGACAGCACCAGCACCCGCAAAATCAACAAACAAAATTGCAATGGCCAAGTCATCAGCCAACCTCAGAGAAGCCACCAAAAGCCAACACTTGCTCCATCAAATTCAACAGGGAGCATATAATGGGTTTAGCAGAAAAAGCGGATGGGCCGAGCATCAATTGGAACCGATCCACCATCACTTTATTGACTTAATCAATCAATCTTAATCTAACCTAAGCTTCCGCATACGATTCAGATCAAACCTAAGGCATCTCTCTTTTTCTCTGATACCAACTGTGACGGACCGGATTATTTTTCCAATAAATAACCTCCGTCAATGGTAACACAACTACAGTCCTTAATTAATACTTATGGATTCAATAGAAAATTCGGCAGGGTTCCTTCTGCAACTAGACGAAAACCAAAAATACAACCTGTTTAAGAACATCCTATACAAGCACACATATAATCGGAGGCATAACACAAAGCCTACAACACAACACACAGGATCACAACATTTGGCATATCATCTATGGCTCTAATACAGTACTCCTGTCAACTGCATTAGAACTAGAGAGATGCCATCTAAAATAAAACAAAGCTCAAAACATCAACATAAATGCGGAAGTACAACCAAATCATCCACACTTATAGAAGCATAACAAAACCATAAAATAATAACGGGCCACATCCAACCATGAGTGGCTGCTAAGTTGCCTTAGGGCTAAGCCTTCTCTGGCCGGGCGTGTTGTTGCCGGCCGGCCTCCTGGCTGGCCCCACCGGCATCTTCTCGGTTCACTGTTCGACCTGCTCTTAGACCTGGAAGGGTTTCTGGTGTTTCTGGTTAATTCGCCCGTGTGGCTGATTGCAACGTTGGTTGGCTCTTGAGCTTCTCGAAGGTTCCAGCTCTCCCGATTGTCTTTGATGCCGACCTGATGTTCCTCCTCATGAGTTTCGCTCCTGGTGGTTGGTTTGGGGATGCTGTTCTGCTCTGGATTCGAACTTTTGGCGGGGTACTGAAGTGCTGGCCGAAGATCTGATTGGTTGAGTGCTTCCCTTCGGTTGCGGTACGGCCCTCCCTCTTTCTAATTTCTGCTGTGGATTGGAGTATTGTTTTCTGTGTGCTGAGGACTCGGAGGGCTGCTGCCTGATGTTAGCTGGCTGTGCCTTTTCTCGATTCTCAAATGTGCGAGCTACTCTGTCTCTCTCGTTTGGCAAAATCCAATGATTTTGGATCTGCATTTTCTGATTCGGGAGATGCAGTCTGATGCCTTTGTTGGCACTCGTACAGCTTGATGGATTTAATGCAGTCGACTGGTCCTATGGTGGTGCTCTGTTTGTTCTCTGGCTGGAAGTCCCACCTGTTGGATGGGTTGGGGGAGCCCGTGCGGATGGTTCGGGACTCTTCGGCTGAGGGCCGAAGAGCTGGCTGTGGTCCCTGTTGGTTGCATTTTCCTTCTTTTTGTGGTGTTGCACTGCTTGTACGCCGCCTAATGGGGTTAGATACATTATCTGCATCTGACGAGGGCTTATGTGATTGGTTAAGTTCCTTTGTTGCCTCCTTTCCGCAGAGTAGGTTGTTCTGCAATTGCCTTGTGGTTAGGGTGGGCTTCCAGTGGGTTGCTGACTCATCTCGAAGGAAATGATGCAGCCGAATGTTCTCTACTGTTGCTCTGCTTGCTCTATGCCTGGGTGTCCCATTTGTTAATTGGGTTGGGGGAGCCCTTGGTTTTATGGATTGGGACTCGTTGGCTAAGGGCTGAGTAGCTGGATGAGGTAATTTTGGTTGCTAAAGTTTCTTCTTGGTGAGGGAGTGCCCTATATTTTCACTGCTTTTTTGCGGTGATGATGTTGCAGACCATTGGTTTGCTTATGTTTGGCTAATTCAGCCAGTATGTTTTCTGTTGCTATTATCTCTGCTTGGATGCAATGGATTTTTCCATTGCGTTGTGTCTTTGTATTGGCGGGATGAGGTAGTTTATGTTACTGGGACTGCCTCTCGTGAGTCCGGTTTACCGGTTGCTATAAACTCTGTTATGTGGCTTCGCATACTACCTGAGTTAGCATGCTGCATGGGATGTGGAATTGGAGGCTTTTTGCTTCTTGTGAAAATCTGAATGTTGAGCAGAAATAATGGGTCGGTGTTGCAGAGCACTGAATGTAATTTATATTGCGGTATGTCCTGCACTGAAGGTTGATGGCTCTGCCTGCCTTGTTGATGCCGGCAGATGCTGCTTGTCCTGGTGAGATTGAGGGGCTGCTGTTAAACTGCTATTGGGTTGTCTTTCTTGTGGAAGATGCTGATGGCAGTTTGAGTATTTTGGTGTCCTGCTGCTGATGCTTAGATGATTGGTGCTTCTGTAACTTGGGCAATTAAATGCTTGCTGGCTGCTTCGAGAGGGCGTCTCTGTCCAGCGATGACGCTGGAGCCGGATGCAGCGGCTGATTGCATGATGATCCTGTGTAATGACTGCGTGTCTGCTTATATGTATCTTTAGATTACATAGGCTGTTTTTGTTGAACGTTGCCCTCTTAGAGGCTTATTAGGTATTATATGTTGGTCCTTTTGCTCGGGGTATGCCCTAGCTTTTTATGTTTTATGTCCAAGTCAAAAAACTTGGAGATAAAACATTGATTTTGTAATTTTTTTTCTCCCTATAATCCAAAATACTTACTTACCAAAAAAAAAAGGCTGCTACATTTCATTATAACAAGAGGACCAAATCTTCAAAGCACTTGACGTCGAGCTAATCTCTTCAAGCAAGTCTCTCTCTTTGATCTAACTATCAGGCGCCGGCTAAGTATTCTCATCTAGAAGGATAAATAACAAACAGCAAGAGTGAGCCTACAGCTCAGCAAGCATAATCATAAACACATCTCACAGGCATATACAAGAACTGGAACGGGGGAAAGATATAGGTACTCTCCATAACCGTGAAGCAGGAGAGGGAACAGGAAACAACTGGAATCACTGGATTTGCACAATTCTCACGGTTACGTCGATTGGACATTATTCATTTTCATTATTACATCATCTTTGCGGACCCGAGTTAGTAGACCGTACTAGCTAACAATGCAAGAGAACGAGAACAGGAATGTGTTCACTACACATTCTAAAGCCACGGCTGCATTTTAGGTCGGCAGCACTCGACCCCTGGTTGCATCCACGCAACAATCAACGAACAACTACATCTCGCTATGTAGTGTTCACCGACACGCCCCACACCCCTGGGGACCAGGGCAATCCTCGTTCTTCCACAGTTATTTTCTAAAGTGTACCACGAACATCACCTGCTCCCACAAACGGCCAGAATACGTGGCCAAGTATTCCTCAGGTTCACACCGCGATGGACATGGTATGCTAAAAAATACTACCCCTATAAATCATGGTCCTAGTTTCAAGGTTAGTTTCAACACTTGGAGAGGGAAATCTACATTTGCCACACACATTCACAACTCGGAAAATCTCATTCCCATCACATACATCTCCAATCGGGAGATCATATCATCATAAAGCACAATGTGGATTCCCTTCCATTCACTGGCTCGGTTCACAACCTTTTGTGGGACTCAATTCCCTTACAACTAATTATTCCAAGTTCACGAGAGAGATTAGATTCCTTACCTTCGATGATCACAAATCAATTTGAAATCTCTGAAACTTATTCCCTTGCTTCCAGCACATGGATACACATTTCGGAGCTTACATTTCCGTTTAAACAGCTAAACGTTACTTCAATAACAATTAGAGGCATAACAGATACATTTCTCATTTCTTTTCGGGTGAACACATTTTGGAACACCTGGACGCTGTGAACGGTTCGATGCTTGTGAGATTGGACGTCCGGTGGATAAGTACGCACAATTGGTACACGATGATTCATATTTGAGCTCAATTTAACATAACACGATGATGGAAGAATGCAACTTCCCATTCATTATTGCATTTCAAATCCTAGAGAGAGAAGCTCTGCCTTCTCTCTACTTCCCAATATCAAACCCTTGCTCTGTCTCGCCTCCTCTTCTTCTCCTTGCCGGCGGCCATGGCGTTGGTCCCCCACTCCCTTTCCTGCTCCTCGCCCAAAAAATCCTTCCCTCCTCTCTCCTCTCGTTCAAACTTAGAACCCCTTTCGCCCCCCTCTCACCCTTCCCCCTTCTCCTTCATCCCCTCTCCTGCCGCTCTCCCCCCTCCGCTCCCTCTATTTTCGATTTTGCCTCCTCTCAGCTGATTCTGGAGTGTTCTGTGGATGGTGATCTGGGTTGGGCGCCTTGCTCCGTTGCTGCAGTTGTGGTTCCTCTCCTGGATGAGTGTGTTCCCTCCAATGTCGCCTCCTCTTCATCTTCCGAATCTGAGGTGATCCCGAATCTACCCCCTTTGCTGACTCCCCTGAAGTACGCTGTTCAGCCCTCGTGGGCTGCCATAGTCAGCAAGAATGACGTAGCTGCAGGTACTCGCCTAAAATTCTTCCCTCCCCCAACCCTGTCTGGTTCTGTTGTTGAGCTCTTCCCCCCTGCTGAGGTTATTTAGTAGGGTGAAGCCTCCTGGATAGACTCGCTTGTGGGTTACTTCTATGACTCACCTCTAAACTTCTTCGTAGTCAACCACATTGTCAGAAAGATCTGGGCTAAGTTCGGGATTTCCCACGTTGTCGAAATGGATCACGGTTTTTTCCTATTTAGGTTCAACAGTGAAGCCCTGATGCCGGACTGTCTGAATCATGGGCCTTGGATCTTTGCTGGGTGACCTTTCTTCCTGAAGAAATGGCCCCCAAAACTGGCTCTCTCTAAAGCTGACCACAAATCGTTCCCCATCTGGATTCATTTGAAGGGGGTGCCGGTCAAGTTCTTGACTCCCCTGGGCCTCAGTTGGATTGCCAGCGCCATAGGGAAGCCCCTCCAGATGGATCCTGCCACTGCCAAGGGTGAACGCTTACGGGTTGCCCGTATTTGTGTTGAAATTTCAGCCTCATCCCCGTTGCCTAATAGTATCAGGGTCAACCTTGGTGATCAACGTGGTGCTTCCCTGGGTGTGGATGTGGCAGTGGAATACCCCTGGAAGCCAAGACAGGGCGAAACTGCCAAAAGTCCTAGAAAAGCGCCCCACAAGCCAAATTACCTGGTAGCCATCGCCCTCCAGTACCCTCTGCCAAGACCTTGGTGGGTGGAGCTCATTGGCAAAAACTTGGCTTAGCTGTTGGCAGTGGGCGAAATGTTGATACGGTGTCATCTGTAAACTCTTTTGCCCCTTTACAGAACTCTGAGGACGCCACTCATCCGGATTGCCTTGCTGAGTCATCGGATGATGTGGCTGATCATCCTGATAGGTCTGCTTCCGTTTCCAGTTCGGCCTTAGTGGTGGATGAGTCAGCTCTCCATGCCCCTTCTGGTGAGGATGAAGTGCCACCATCTGAATCCCCCCTGGAGACTATCTGTCATGGACACGCTGGGAACAGTGGCGCCCATGATCAGCCCTCCTCTGCGTCTTCTATGCTTGGTGTCAATATACTGAGAGCAGGATCCACTGGTCCTTTTACGCCTGATTGCTCCAGTTTTCGGCATCTGTCGGATGCTGGGGCCCCTATTGATCCTGCCCCCTTGCCGCTTGTGAGCGGGCTGGTCCTACTTTCCAGCCTAAATCAATTTTGAAAAAACCCAGGGGGCCTAAAAGAAGTCATTCCCCTGCCCTCAGGCCCCATGGTTAGCATTGCTTGCTGGAATATTCGGGGGCTGAATGAAGCTCCCAAAATCCATAATGTCAAGCAATTTATCTTATCCACAAAATGTGCTATTGTTGGTCTTGTGGAAACGTGTGTTAGAGAAAATAAGGCAGCCCATATTTCCAAATTACTGATGCCCTCCTAGAAGTGGGAGTGGAATTACTCTGTCACCCCTTCTGGTCGCATTTGGATTGGTTGGGATGCTAATTTTATTGATTTGAGCGTTTTGACAAAAACTGCTCAAATCATCCACTGCAAAATTCTTAATAAAATTAATAATCACTCCTATTTTATTTCCTTCATTTATGCCTCTAACTTGGAAATTGACAGGAGATCTCTCTAGAATGAACTGCGCGCTAGCCACCACCTAATCTCTAGCAAAAAAAAAAAAAACCTAATCTCCAGCAAACCCTGGGCTACTCTGGAGGACTTTAATGCTATTAGAGCTCCTTCTAAAAACCTGGGGGGCTGCTGGCACGGAATTAGTGCCAGAGCTCTGGACAACTGTCTCATTGATTGTGAGCCACAAGATCTAAATGATCCTGGTTCCCGACCCTTCCGCAAGCTTGATATTTTTTTTTGTAAGTAAGTTAAATGAATTAAATGAAAAGAAAAATACAAAAACGATGTTCTAATTCCAAGTATTTTGCCGACTTAGAATTAGAACACCGAGTTAGGGCATGCCCCGAGCATCACCATGTAACAACATCATGAACGGATGAACAGAAAATAGAAAACCACACCAAGGTGTAATTTGTCTAAGAAGACCGAAAACAACCCGGTCAAACAGCACAAACAAACCTAAACAGATTCAACAAGGGAATTACTAATGCGAGCTCCAGCGTCTTCAAGCCACCAAGGTCTAGAATCAGCAATTCCAGAACGTGCATCCCAAGCCAATCCGCCCCATTGCGGAGGAAGTCCATTGCACTCCGTCCAATGCATTTTGGATCCAACATTGCAGTCCGGCATCCAGAGGAAGGTAATCCGTCCAATGCACAGCCGATACCACAGTGCACACCGGCCTCCAGAAAATAGCATTCAGGACAGTGCAAATCACTCCGTCCAATGCACTCCGGAAACAACAATGTACTCCTCCACCCAGGTAAAGGCACTTCGGATTCTTCACTGCCACACTTGAGGCCAATCCACTCCGTCCAAGGAGACAAAAGTCACTTTGGATAAGGGGAACACCGGAAGCTAGATCAAGGACACTCCGTCCAGTGTGAGGATCATCTAACCTTCCTAGAGTCAAGAGAGCACTCCAGGATAAGATACATCTGTACAACGAAAGCGTGAGTTAAGACACTCCGTCCCAAGAGAGAAGAAGCAATCCGCCACCACATGAGATGAGTTTTATTATTATTATTATTATTATTTTTATTTTTGATTTTTTTTGATTTTTTTTTGAAATAAAAAGGTAATCCGGATGCAATTACAAAGTCATTCCGTCCGGCGTGATAAACACCACTCCTTCCAAGAAGACAAAAGGCACTCCAGAAAATCGCAATATCACTCCGGAAGCTTGACCAAAAGAATTCCATCCCTAGCGAGAGGAAGCACTCCGCCTTCACAGGAAAGATAGGTTTTTTTTTTACTTTTTTTTTAAATAAGACGGCACTCCGGTCCAAGTACCAATCCAAACCGACCAAGGAGGCAAAAAGCAGACCAGATAAGGATGATCCATAGGCAATAAAAGTCAGTCCGTCCAGAGTGAAGAACGCCACTCCGTCCAAGAATACACTAAGGAGCTCCGGAAAATCGCGACATCACTCCGGAAGCAAGACCAAAGATACTCCGTCCCAGGCGAGAGGAAGTGCTCCGCCTTCACAGGAATGATGGGATTTTTTTTTTATTCTGGATTTTTTTTTCACTCCGGATCGTGCAATCAGGCCATTGCATCCAAGGAACAACATGTACTCCAAAAGGAACGACAAAGGCACTATCAAAACCACTCTGTCCAGTATCAGAAAGAGCATTCCAACCAAGGAGGCCAAAAGGCACTCTGGATTATAAACACCTGTACTCTTTTTTTTTTTTTGGTAAGCAAGTATTTTGGATTATAGGGAGAAAAATTTATAAAATCTATGTTTTATCTCCAAGTAGTTTGACTTGGAAATAAAACATATAAAGTTAGGGAATACCCTGAGCAAACGGTACAATAAATAATACTAAAATGGCCTCTAAGAGGACAACGTTCAACAGAAAAACAACATATGTAATCTGAAATTACACATAAACAGACACACAATCATCAACATTGCGGAGCATCTTGCGGTGCAACGCAACGCAAGACTGGCAGATCACTTGCGTGCATCCGAGATCCGAATCCACCCAACGCAGTATCCAACCAGCAGCTGCCCGCCCTCCAAAAAGACCGATACACCATCACGAGGTAATCGGTAACTAAATTGTGATAGCATCGGCAAAGGTTTTCACTTTTCAAACAGAGCTTAAGATGGGGCCCGACACGAGAGGCAAGCAAAAAATGAGAATCTGTCAAAACCCATTTCGCCCACAACACCAAAAGCAGAGAACAAACCCAGTGCTCATTCTCCCAAGGCCTATAGCAACTACCAGTAGGCGGCAACTACAGAAACACCATTACACGGCATCAAAGCATCAGCAGAAAGACTAGGGGCAAAACACCTAAGACGCCCAACCAAAAGTGAAGCCAGCAGCCAAAGGTGTTTGTGTAAACACCTGTACTCCGGAAGCTCAATCAGAGCCACTCCGTTCCAAGCGAGAAGAAGCACTCCGCCACCACCAGAACTGTGATTTCTTTTTTTTCTTTTATAAGCCCCAACGAAGCTGCATCGGCCTAGAAATATCCACGTCAGGCACAGTGACGGTCTTCAATTTGAGTCTCACAACATTGATAATCGTAGAGAAGATATTGGAGATATCATGGGGAGGGGACTTCTGAAAGATACAATTATTGCGCTCCCTCCATATGTAGTGGTGGATATAGTGGTGGTAAATGGTCCTTGGCTTTCGGAGATTCCCTCCTTAGCCTCCTTCCCCCCTGCTAGGCTCTCAGACCACTCTCCATGCATTCTCTCCTATTTTATCTGGAAGCCTCCTTGTGCTGGAAGTTTCCGCTTCAACAACTTTCTTGCGCTTCATCCCCATTTTCTTCCCATTGTTCGTCAATGCTGGGGTAGCAGTGTCCAGGGAGTTCCCATGTTTTGGATTGTCTCTAAGCTTCGTCTTCTCAAGGACAAGTTGAAAGATTTAAACCGGAACTCGGGTAATGTTCAGAAAGAGGTCGCTCATACTAGATCGAAGCTTGAGGACTTCTAGAGGAACGACCCTCCTGTTGGCTCTCAACTTATGGTTAATGAAGAAGAGGGGTTAAAAGCTGATTATCGCAGAGCCTTGAGAATTGAGATTGAGTTCCTTTAGCAAAAGGCGAAGATTAGATGGATCAAGGATGGAGATCAATGCTCAAAATGCTTCTTTCGATCCATTGACGGTAATTTCAACAGAAATAGGATCCTCTCCTTGACCAAAGAGGATGGCTCTCCTACCAGCATTTTGGAGGAAGTGCAACATCTTTTTATCAATCACTTTTCTCATCTCTTGGGTACAGGCAGAGCGGGTGGGTCATTCTCTAAGGAGAGCCTCAATCCCTTTATCCTCAATTCTGTGCCAGAGGCCCTCAGCCTGGGCCTCTGTCGCCCTGTCTCTGCCGAAGAAGTCTGCCTGGCGTTGTTCTCGATAGATGACAATAAAGCCCCAGGTCCGGATGGCTTTTCTGTCAAATTTTTCAAAGCTGCTTGGAATGAAATTGGAGCGTCCATTATCGAAGTTGTTCAAGATTTCTTCCTTCATGGGAAAATCCCGAAGCAGATCAATGCGACCTTGCTGTGCTTAATCCCGAAGATAAAATCTCCTTCAAAGGTCTCTGACTACCGTCCCATCGCATGCTGCAATGTCATCTATAAGATCATTTCCAAGATCATTGCTGCCCGCCTTCAACCTTTGCTCTCCTTCCTTGTTGGCAAGTGCCAAAAAGCTTTTGTTGCAGGTCAAAATATTAGACATAATATTCTGCTTGCTCAGGATTTTCTCCATAAATACCACCTTAATAAGAGGGCCCCTCGTTGTGCAATTAAAGTTGACCTGATGAAGGCCTTTGACTCCATTCATTGGGACTTCATTCTAGCTGTCCTTGAGCTGATAAACTTTCCTCCCCCAATGGTCAATTGGATCAAGCAATGCATGCTCTGATTCTGCACTGATTTGGTTCCCTGCTGGGGCTTGAGGGAGGTTACTCCTGGGGTGGTGGGTGTGCTGCTTGTGATGATGCAAATCGGTGAATTGCTGGCAGCATCCTATTTGAACATTTGATTCTGTTCAGGCTCGCAGTTGGAAAGCAGCAGGGCTGCTGCTGCTGCTGTTTGGATGTAATAAAGGGAATGCAAACCAGATGCATTTCCTCTAGCCTGGATACCGGCCAGCAGCTATTCTTTCGAGGGCTGATCCAAAATTGGATTGCTGTAGCAGGAATGCTCTGGATTGAGGTGGTTGGATTCAGCTGTCATCGAATGAAATTATGTTGGCCTTGGAGGGCTACTGGATGAAGCATTCATGCTGCTGATCTTTTTGCGGTCCTGCCCAGTAGTAGGCTGATGATGATGTGCAATAAACCTGATGGGGAGCTGGGTTCGTGGGGTAGCTTGTTCTGCCTGGTGCTGCTTGTGATTCCAGCTGGTTGATGGTGGTATCTCATGTGCTGGGACTTGGGTGGGCAGCTTTTGCCCCCCTTCCTTTACTGGTTTCTACACTGGTTTGATGCTGCTGCCTCTGGTAGCTCGTGTTTTTGGGGCTTTCATACTGAGAGAGCTGCCGATGAGCTCGTGTTGTTGTTGTATGGTCTGCTGGCAGATTTTGGGTGCTGCTCCTGCTGACATGCTGACCTACACAGCTTGCTGAGTGTGTGTATCTGTATGATCTGTTGTTGTTGTTGGCCTGTACTGCTGTTTGGTAGCTCGTGCCGTGTTGCTACTGTTAGCCCTGTGTAATTGTTGCTGAGCCCGATGGCCATGTTGCTCCTCTGCTGTGAAGAGCAACTACTGATGCAGGTGTTCATGTTACTCTTGATGTGAGCCGAACTGTTGTTCTTTGAGGGACGCCGCTCGTGATTTGCCGAGGCGCCCTCAAGGTCCATTACGCCTTCTTCTGGGTCCAGTGTTGCAAATCATTCTTGATTGAAGAGGAATGTAGTGAAGAGCTGCTCAACTGTGTTCTGCTGATGCTGGTGCCTGCTGAAGACCAAGCTGAGGTATTCAATTGCATGCTTGATATCCTGATTCCATGCTGATGGAATCTGATCTGGTGGGAACCCCTGGAAGGAGAGGCTACTGCGTTTGCTGCTACTGGCACTTTACTGGCTGCCTCCAGATGAGGTTTTGCTGATCCTGGTGAAGATTGAAGTCTAGTGATGTAGCTGATCTTGTGTGTGTCTGTTTATGTGTAATTTCAGATTACATTTGTTGTTTTTTTGTTCATCGCTGTCCTCTTAGAGGCTTTTTTGGTATTATCTGTTGTACCGTCTGCTCGGGGTATGCCCTAGCTTTTTATGTTTTATTTCCAAGTCAAAATACTTGGAGATAAAATATAGATTTTGTAATTTTTTCTCCCTATAATCCAAAATACTTACTTACCAAAAAAAAAAGGATCAAGCAATGCATCACCACCACCACGTTCTCCATCAATCTGAATGGTACGTCTGTGGGATTCTTTCGTGGTGCCAAAGGACTTAGACGGGGAGACCCCCTCTCTCCCTATCTTTTAGTGTTAGGAATGGAAGTCCTAAATGGCATACTGGATAGAATGGCTAGGACTAATCCAGATTTTCAGTTCCACTGGAAATGTGATAGTTTCCGTATTGTGATGCTTGGATTTATTGATGACCTTCTACTTTTCTCCAAAGCAGATTGCAAATCCATCCAAGCTATTCAAGAGAGTCTCAATATTTTCAGTAGCCTGTCCGGCCTCACTCCCAACCCGAATAAGAGTGAGATCTTTTGCTGTTCGCTAATGAGGATACCATTCAGGGTATCCTTGACACTCTTGGGTTCAAGAGAGGTACTCTCCCTGTTAGATATCTTGGAGTTCCCCTTATCACCACAAAGTTTACTAGCTCTGACTATAAGCCTCTTCTTGATCGAATTCACCTTAGAATTTCATCTTGGAAGAATTGCTGGCTCTCTTTTGTTGGAAGGTTGCAGCTTATTTCTTCTATTCTCTTGACTATCCACAACTACTGGGCCTCTATGTTCATCCTTTCCAAATCCATCTTGAACTGCATAGATAAGTCCCTTCGCTCCTTTCTGTGGCATGGCTCCTCTGAGGGGAGATACTCTGCTAAAGTTGCCTGGAAGGATATGCGGTCCCCGAAAGGGGAGGGTGGCCTAGGTTTTAAAAACCTGATTGCTTCTAACAAAGCCCTTCTGTGCCATCACTTCTGGAGGATCATGTCTAAAGATCTTGGCTCCATTTGGGTTTCTTGGTGTTACCTCCATCGGATCAAAGATCGATGCATTTGGACTATCAAAGTTCCAGATTCAGCCCCTTGGAGCTGGAAAAAGCTGATGAAACTCCGATATGTGCTCCGCCCCAAGATCCGTTACCGTATTGGTAATGGAGTGAACACCTTCCTCTGGCTTGACCATTGGCACCCGCTGGGCCCTCTCCATGATCGGTTCGACGAGAGGATCAGGTGTATCACCGGGTTGCCCCTTGATGCAAAAGTTAAGGATATCATCATTAATGGTGTCTTGAGATGGCCAAACCCGTTTGATATGGAGGTTGCGAGTATTGCGGACCGTGTGCCCCCCTACCTCCCTGATCTTTTCCGTAGTGATGTGGCCCTTTGGACAGCTGATAGCTCTGGGATTTTCACTACCAAATCCGCTTATGGGATTTTTCATGAACCTAAAGATGCGGTAGAGTGGTCTGGCCTTGTTTGGGGCCCCATGTTCATTCCGGCTCATGCCTTTATCCTTTGGTTGGCTATTCGTTGCAGGCTCAGCACTCTGGATCGGGTTAGTCATTTCCTTCACATCTCTACAACTTGTATTCTTTACTCTAATGATAGGGAAAGCTATAGCCATCTTTTCTTTGACTGCCCTTTCTCCTCGACCGTCTGGCGCCTCATGCACCTTAAGGCTGGCCTTTCCTGGCCTCATCCAGACTGGCACTCTAATGTCTTGTGGGCTGCCAATCGTTGGAAGGGTAAAAGCCTCAAAGCCTGCTCCTTCCATCTCACCCTTGCGGCCTCAGTCTATTACATCTGGAGGGAAAGAAACCAATGTATCTTTAAGGATTCTGCGTGAAACGAAACCCAATTGGCCTACCAGATCACAACTGCTGTGCGGGGAAAGCTGGAGTTTTCCCATGTTGCAGATGCCCGTAGAGACAGATCGGTTTTGATCAGATGGAGCATCCCCCTTGTTGTCCTGATCTCGGACTCCGAGCCCTGATAGATTTATTGTGGCCTTGCGATCGTTACGTTCCAAAAAAAAAACATCACGGAGGCCGGAGTGCTTTATGTTCGCTAAAAGGCGGAAGTGGCTATGTGTATGATGAATCCGGAGTCCCTTTTGTTCACTAAAAGGCCGGAGTGGCATGAGTATGCTGAGGCCAGGATTGCCTTTGAACTCTTAATGCCCGGAGTGCTTTATGTTCACTCCGGCAATTATGTTCACATCTGGAGTCCCTTATGTTCACTTAATTGCCTTTTGAATCCGGAGTCCCTTATGTTCCCTAGAGATAGATCGGTTTTGATCAGATGGAGCATCCCCCTTGCTGTCCTGTTCTCGGACTCCAAGCCCTGACAGTTTTATTGTGACCTTGCATTCATGACTTTCCAAAAAAAAAAAAAATCATCACGGAGGCCGGAGTGCTTTATGTTCGCTAAAAGGCCGGAGTGGCCATGCGTATGATGAATCCGGAGTCCCTTATGTTCACTAAAAGGCCAAAGTGGCATGAGTACGCTGAGGACGTATTGCCTTTTGAACACTTATGGCCGAAATAGACATGGGTGTGTTGAGGCCGGAGTAAAATTGTGACTACAAGGTACTGAGGCCGGAGTGGCCTTGCCGAAGTGAGTGCAAGGTGGAAAGGACCGGAGTGCCCTTGACCTTTGAAAAAAAATTGTTTTTGAGGGAGCCTGATTGGCCGGTTCCCTGTTTTGGTTCCATTTTATAGGGGAGCCATGTTGGCCGGTTTCTTGTTTCGGCTCCTTGCCCCTTGGGCTCTGCTGACGTGGTTTTAAAAAAAAAAATCCTTTGTTGGGGGCCTTGTTGGCCGGTTTCCTGTTTTGGCTCCTTGCCCTTTGGGCATTGCTGACGTGGTCTCCAAAAAAAAAAAATCTCTTGTGGGGGAACTGCGTGTCTTTCTTGGCTAGTTCCATTTTGGTCTCGTCTAAAGTCAAAGCGGATTCGTTTTGCTATTCAGGAATTGCTGACGTGGCCGTGTAGACCTTCCTATCGTGGCATTTATTGGAGGCCGGGTGGTCTGCTGACGTGGCTTGTCATCACCTGTTATCAGCCGGTGTGTTGGTTTTTCGGACTCTGTGCCGGGATCGTGTCCTCAGAGTACCAATGTCCTTGTGCCGCTCCCTTCCCCTCCTAATAAGGGACTTTGTGGTGTATCCCCATCCGATATACCAAGCATTTGTGCCTCTGCCAGTTTAATGGCCCCTTTAGACGCTTGTGGCCATTCTCGTTGATCCAATCCCCAAGATGGATGCTTGACCACGATGATGCGGGGACTACTTGCACGATAATCGTGCAATTACGCCTTTCAGCTTGGGTATTCTTTGATGCTCATGCGTCTCCTAATCAACTTTGATTCTGAGCATCATCATCATCCTTTTGATATTGATGATTTTGAGCTTACTCCCAGCTCTATCAATTTTTTTTTTTTGGTAAGTAAGTATTTTGGATTATAGGGAGAAAAAATTACAAAAACTATGTTTTATCTCCAAGTATTTTGACTTGGAATAAAACATAAAGAGCTAGGGCATACCCCGAGCAGATGGTACAACAGATAATATAAAAAAAGCCTCTAAGAGGACAGCGTTAAACTAAAAAAAATAATACATGTAATCGGAGATTACACATAAGTAGACACACAATCATCAGCATCAGCAATCGGACCCAGCTTCAGTGCTGAACAAGCTGGCATTCCAAAATCAGCAAAGGAGAGGAGCCCATTCAACTGCCCATGCAAGCAGAAGCATCGAGGCACTAGCCCACGTGTATATCAACAAGGCATCGGCAGACAATACTCCAGTAGAAAGACCAACACCACGCAGCAAAAGACACACCATCACAGGCGCCAAAGAAAAACATCAGCCAGTAGCCACACCTTCCAGGGAGAACCCACCGGATCAGCAAGATCAAGGACCCGCAAACCCGCGCACTGGAAGGTCAGGCACATCAGCAGAGACCATCCCAATCGTGTCATCAAACCGCCATGAAGGAAATCCAAAACCGATCTAGCCACAACAAAGAATGGAGTCAAGTCCAAAAAGGGTCAATAGAGAGCGGAAAACTGGATTGCTCATTCCATGTCAGCAGTTCGGAATCCATTCCGAGAGGATTTCCCAGCTCTATCAAGAGGATTTCCAAGAAGTATTCTTTGAATACCTCTTTTAGTGAGGAAGGTGAAATGCGGGGCTTGGATTCTGTTCTTTGGAAGACCTCAAAGTCTAGGAAAAAGAAAAAAGCTGCCTCTAAAAAATCTAGGGGCTCTTCTGGCCCTAGGCCCCTGCTGATGGGGTTTTTTTTTATTGGAGTTTCCTCTTTATGCTTTGGGGGCCCTGGTTTTTTTTATCTCTCTCTGGTTTTAGTCCCTGCTTTTGGACTATGCTGCTTTGGTTTGAAGCCAAAATGTGTAAGGCTTGCAAATGCAGTGAGCTGCTATATAAGGAGCATTCCCTTGTTTGCTAAATGTTGTGAAATTTTGTTGCTTCTCTCCACGTAGAGCCGTTATCTTTGTTGCTCTTGCAATGTCTTTGCGTTATTCCATGGAACATCATCTCGCCATTCAGTATGTAGCTAGCGTTCCACATTGTTGAGTACTGGATTTATCTTTGATCTGAGTAAAGGACCTAGGCGATGTCTGAAAGGCTGCTTCTTTGTGTGATGGATGGTTCAGGTGTTTTTCTCGATGTTGGAATGTTTCTTTGGTGTTGGGCTGGTCAATTTTGCTAGTGCCCATTTCTTTTTCTTTGATGACTATTTATTGATGGCTTGCTATGTTCTCTGCGGTGGGGATCAGAAATCATAGAGATCGGCAAGCTGGATCTAGTGTTGAAACCTCCGGTTTGAGTTACTCCACATCTATGAGGCCTGATCCTCCAATTGCCAATCTTTGTGTTGGTCGGTTGAAGGAACAACTACATGGATTTTGATCGATTCTTGCTGATGACGGAAGCTGGATCTTGCTGGAGCTCTTCTTGAAGGAATTATTCAGAAAATCAACAGGGTGCTATCTCGCACTAGGATTTCTGATGATGCAGATTTCTTGGTTCTTTGCATCTTCTTCGATGCTAAAGCCGGCCGCCGCGGTCTTATTCTTTGTTCTCTTGGAGGCCGGAATACTGCGCCCAAGAAATGGAGGACTCGCTGCCTATGGTGGAACCGAGGTGCGAAATGAATGGAATTTTCTGCTACATTATTTGGTTTGCCGATTCTTTGAAGGTGGAAGTGCTGATTTGTTACTCGGCAGTTGTCTTTGTGTCCCTTTGCCGCATCCGGTTAAGTGTTGCAATCTTGATGGATGTTGTGCCCGATTTTCGAGTTTTGGTTCATCAAGTGGAGCTGGAAAGGCCCTTGGCTAGTAGGGAATTCCACTTTGGCGTTGATGCTGAAACAGTGGGTGAATAGATATGTTCTGTTGCCCATTTTCGATAATGTCTTGGATTGGCATGTTTCTGTTTAGGAACTACTCTACTGATGCTAGAGTAGTTTGCTTGTAGTGCATGAATTCCAGCATTTTTATTTTTCTGTTGGTTTCATTCGTTATATCAATGTGCTCAGGGCATGCCCTAGCAGTTATGGTTTATCCCCAAGTCGGAAAAATACTTGGTGATAAATCATTACTTGTAAAATTTTTCTCCCATTAATCCAAATCACTTACTTACCAAAAAAAAAAGGTTTTTCGGTTTCCTCTGAAGCCTTGACCGTCTTGGGATTTGCTGTTGCGATGTTGCTGATGTGGCAAACTGCCATTTGCATATGCCAGTTCTAGCTTGCGGAGACTACCGGTTTGGATTGCGGCTGGACGGATTGACTGACGTGGACTCTCTCGCCGGATCGACCTTGAGGATAAACCGCTGATTTCATATGCCGACTTGGTGTGAGAGAAGTTGCCGATTTCATTGCTGAGTTAGAATGCGCTCTTTAATTGCTGATTGGCAATGTGGGTTTAATTTCAATGTCTTTCCTCATAGTTTAGAGGTCTCTTTGATTCTATGTTTCCTTTCTGTTAAAGGACTTTTAACGCTCCCGGATGTCACGAATGGGTCCAATCTTGCGGAGACTGATATCCGGTCAATATGTACATACACTTGGGATATGGGGATTCATAATCTAGAGTCCTTTCAACATTTCACGAAGGTGAAATCATGCAGTTTCCACTTGGCATGGGGTTGAAAATGCTCTTGGTGTTTGCGGGTGGAGGAAGTATAGTGGTACTTCCTTGCAAGTTTATGCTGATTTAGCTGAGCTTTGCCTGAAGTAGGGGCTGGGGCTTAGCCTCATCTGCCTGGACCCTAGATGTTGTTGGTCACTTAAGCAAGATGGTTTGCTGAGCTTGCTGCTGTTGGCTCATTGGAATATTGGCTGCTCGCCTATTTAGTTTGTTGTTCATTGCTGGATAAAGTGCTGCCTCTGTTTGAGTAGCATCTTTTTGATCACATGTGTTTTGAGGCTTAGATGCCTTTGCCTTGTGGTTATCTTGTATTGCTGCTGTTTTGGCAATGCACTGTGCTGGTTGTGTCGAGAAGGATACTGCTGCTGATCTTCTGCCCTGTGATAACCGGTGTGTGATTGTGACCACTGTGGTGTTAGGTGGTTTGAAGTGCTGATTCTGCAAATCAGTGTGGGTGTGGCTGCTCTGTTTCTGCACTGATGAAGGAAGGTGCTGGACTGATGAAGAGGGCCTCTTTTTGTGCTACTGCTGTTCTTTGCTGGCGTTGTAGCTGGGGTCGTGATGCAACTGACGATTGCTTTGCTGCTGGTGGAAACTAGGGGTGCAATTAGGCTGATGGCAGCACATGGTTTTTTTATTCTGCTGTTGTAAGCTGCTGCGGGGTTGGGAAGTCCTCGACCGTCTGCGTCTGCTTTCTTCTTTTCTTTGGCGTTAGGGTGAGGGACGTCTTTGTGACTATTGCCCTGATGATGTTGGAAATCTAGGGGGTGTAATTAGGTTGATGGCAGCACGTGCTTTTTTTTGCTGTAGAGTTAGGCTGGAGAGCGATTGGATGCTGTTGATATAGTCGTTTTGCGAGTAGCTGATTATGAGTCTGTTCCTGTATATTAGATAGAGTACATATTCTGTTGATTCTGTTGAACGTTGTCCCTTTTTTTTTTGGTAAGCATGTAATTTGGATTAAAGGGAGAAAAAAATTACAAATTAGATGTTTTATCGCCAAGTAATTTGACTTGGGGATAAAACATAACCGGCTGGGGCATACCCCGAGCAACGAGTACATCCAAAGGTACAAAACAGTCTCTAGGAGGCTAACGTTCTAAAAAAATCAACAGAAGTTGAAAAATATATCCCGCTTTCCAACCCCTGTAACCAAAAAGCGAAAAACCAGATCTGATTTTCAAAAGAAAATAAGTATAGCAACTACAGAGCAGCCGGCACAATCGAAATCAGTAAGCACGAGCACGTTCGGGCAGCATAGCCAAGAAACAACCTCATCCCAGCCAATTTACAGCTAGTACTGATGCTGTTTCATTCTTCACTGTTGAACGTTGTCCTCCTAGAGGTTTTTTGCTATATCTTCTGATGTACCAGTTGCTCGGGGTATGCCCAAGCGTTATATGTTTCTAACTCTAAGTCAAAATTCTTGGAGTTGAAATATAGATTTTGTAAATTTGTTCTCCCTTTAATCCAAAATACTTACTTACCAAAAAAATCAGACACCGCGATCGGGTCGAAATGTATGAAATCGAACCCGCGGCCGGCATACATACATCGTTGGGACGTGGGGATTCACATTTTGAGGTCAATTTCATGATACACGGGAGGGAAACGGGAAAATCCCCAATTTTCGTGGGTTAGGGTTTTGGTGAAACCAAACCGAGCGGATCGGACACGATTCGGACAAACAACTACATATTCTTGGACCTCAAGGCATGGGCTTCATGATTCTAACATTCACGGTGGGTATCGACACAAAATACCCAACAAAATCAATTTTTTTTGGTAAGTAAGTTAAATGAATTAAATGAAACGAAAATTACGAAAACGATGTTCTAACTCCAAGTATTTTGCCAACTTAGATTTAGAACAATGAGTTAGGGCATACCCCGAGCATCACCATGAACAAAATCATGAACCGATGAAAAGAAAATTGAAAAACCTCACCTAGGTGTAATTCATCTAAATCGACCGTATGTAACCCATCCCCACAACAAAAACAAGCCTAAAAAATAGATTCAACAAGAAAAGCACTAATGGGAACTCTAGCATCATCTAGCCACCAAGGTCCAGAATCAACATTTCCAGAACCTGCACCCAAAATCAAACAAAACCAATTCGTCCCACATTAATGTGACATTAGCTATAAATAGCAGCAAGGTTCTTTCTCCCGGGACGTCCGAAATGCCTCCGAAATCCAAGAAATTTCGGCCTTTGGCATGTTTTACCAAAGAACCAAAGAAATCAGTTGATATGTTGTTGATGTTTGGGTAAGGTTCGCTGCCATAGCTATTGATCTTTGACTGCTCCTGTCATTCTTTGAGCCCCCTCTATGCACCATCTTGATATGTTGTTGCTTTAGCTTAGGGTATTATGCATCTGTTGATGGTTGATGCCTTGGATGCATTGCCCCTAATGGAATGGGCAGTTTTGCTCGGATTCACCGCACGTTGCTCTTGCGGTTTGTCTTTGCATAAGTTGATGGTGGTGCTGGGAGTGGCTGGCCATGTTTATTTGCAGGTTGCGGAGGCATATTTGAAGTGGGTGGCTGCTTCTCTTGGGCCCCCCGGAGCGATTTTGAAGATGTGGATGGAGCTTCCCAATTTGTTGCTACTATGGTGGCTTTTCTGTTTTTTTAGTAGGTATAATTATAGGGTCAGGTAGCTTTCGGTCTTTCTTCGAAAATTTCACCTAGATGAAGCTTTTTTTCATTTCTATAACTCGGTTCATGATTTTGTTCATGGTAATGCTCGGANGGTATGCCCTAGCACGTTGTTCTAAATCTAAGTTGGCAAAACACTTAGAAATAGAACATCGTTTTTGTAATTTTATTTCATTTAATTCATTAACTTACTTACCAAAAAAAAAAAAAAAAAAAAACCAGCAAATCAGCTCCTTCTCAAGCGGCTAATCCACCATCATCAATAGCATCAGCATTCCAGACCAGAGTCCATAGCAGCATGAATCTGCTATAGGAACCCTTAACTATCAACCGGCCATCCGAAGTTTTGCTGAGTTGGTAAGAGAAACATAGAGACAGGGAGTCCCCTAAACCATGACGAAAGTCATTAAAAACAATATTACAATATCAAAATCGGCATTCCGAAAACGGCAATTGAAATACGAGACGAGAGTGGCAATCTCAATTCAACTCCATCCACACCACACACAAGGTCGCTCCAAACTTAAAGAGAACCAAGGCCACTCCACCTTTAATCGGACAAAGGTATTCCAGGATTCTACAATGCCACTCCGTCCAATGCACTCAAGATGAAGTGAGCAAAAGCACTCCGGCCTCCAGATAAAGTGAGCAAAAGCACTCCGGTCTTGTAACGACCCAAATTTCAAAACCTAGAAAATTCAGTCATCGGGTCCGGTCAACGGCTAGTTGACCGAAAATATAATAAGTTGGCCTTAAGATAAGAACTCCATCCAATGCACTCCGTCCTTTGAGAAAAAAAACACTCCGTCCTTTCAGCAAAAAGAACTCCGTCCTTTTGTTGGAAAAAGAAGTCCGGCTTCCCTTTGTAACAACCCAAAATTTAAAACAAAGAAATATTTCAGTCTTAGAATCCGGTCAACGCCCGTTGACCGGAATGTAACAAGAAAGGAAAATCGGCTTAAGATGGAATCAAGTTAGGCCTTAAGAAGTCCGGATTTCCGGGATAAGAAGAAGTCCGGATTGCATTGATGAAATTCTAGTTCGGATTTCTGGATGAAAAAGAAGTCTGGATTTCCTTGATGAAAAAGAAGTCCAGATTTCCTTGATAAAATGAAGTCCGGATTTCCTTGATAAAACGAAGTCCGGATTTCCTTAATAAAATAAAGTCCGGATTTTCCTTGGTATAAGAACTCCAGTTCCGTGGTGAACAAAGTCCGGTTTCGTTGGAGAAAAGAAGTCCGGATTTCCTGTGAATTAAGACCTCCGACTTCTGATACGAAAAATTACTCCGGAATTTCCTTTGTTGAAAACAATCCGGATTTCCTGTGAATAAAGAGCTCCGGCATTTGACACTAAAACCTACTCCGGATTTCCCATTAAAAAACAAGTCCGGCCTTGGAGCAGGTTTTGAAATCAAAAGTTGTTCAAGAAAGTGAAGGAGCCGGAGTGATGACTCATGACGTTGGGAACACACGATATAAATGAACTAGCTAATTCCAAAGTTTTGAAAATGTAAAGTCATAAATGACACCCTTGGAAAATGTGAAGCCATAAATGATGGCCACCTAACCCACGGGCTATAAATAAGGACTTAAGAACATCAGAAAAAGGCCCCCACTAGAAGCTCCTAGTAAAGAAAGAGACCGAAAGCTGAGGCAAAGTAGAAAAGAATTCAGGCAAGATACTCACCCCTATTTCTAAAACTCATGTTTATTTATGTTGCTATGAAAGTATATGATATTTCGTATGAAGTATGCCTTTGCTGTTTATTGTTCTGAAATGCATGTTTAAAAAGAAATTCTGTTACGCATGATGTTAGATTTATTCTGTTTATGATTAATTGTCAATTGTTATGAATTTTGATAAATGCATGTTTACGGAAAAGAATTTAGGCCTTAAGATGGAACAAGAACTCCTGCTATTGATCTCTGGTTTCTGTCAAAAAGATCTCTAAATTTAAGATAAAAGACCTCTGGAATTTTTACAGAAAATGATTTAGAGCTCCGGCATTTTGAAAAATGAACTTCGGATTAGGGCATTGATTAACAGTAAATAAATTCCGGATTTGAAAGCTTTGGATTTTAACAGAAATGCACTCCGGATTTAGAACTTCGGATTTTAACAGAAATGCACTCCGGATTTAGAACTTCGGATTTTAACAGATATGCACTCTGGATTTAGAACTTTGGATTTTAATAGAAATTACTCCGAATTTACAAACTTCGGATTTTGAAAGAAATCACTCCGGATTTACAAACTTCGGATTTTGAAAGAAAAGCACTCCGGATTATGGAAAAGAAAAGCACTCCGTCCATTTTAAAAGAAGCACTCCGTTCCTTTGTTTAAAAAGCACTCCGGATTTTTGGTAAGAAAGGCACTCCGTCCCTTTGAAAAGAAAAGCACTCTGTCCTTTTGAAAAGAAAGGCACTCCGTCCCTTTTAAGAAAAAGAACTTCAGATTTTGTTAAAAATGTACTCCGCCCTTTATGAATAAAGAACTCCGCTTTAGATGATCTTTGGATTTCAGAAAAGAACTCCGGCTTTGACTAAAGAAACGAACACCGGATTTGTAAGAAAAGAACTTCGGCAATAATAAAAGAACTTCGGCTTCAGGAACTACGGCCTTCCGTTTGAAAAGAACTTCGGAAATTTAATGAACAAGACTCTGTCCTTTTTATTGAAAAAGAACTTCGGATATTGAACTTCGGATTTTTGAAAGAGGAACTCCGACTTTTGATAAGATGATATGGACTTCAATGAATGAAGTAAAGAACAAGACTATATGAAAACACATGGATTATGGACAGCAGGTGGAACTCTTCCGACTTTTGATTTATGATGATTGGCCATTAAAGAACACGAACCAAGAATCGAGTTTCCGTTAAGCTTTCTATTAAAAATGGGTGAAGGATATTGGAGTGACACTCGAGGATGCCTCCTGGGCCACGGGAGGGAACTTTTTGGTGGCATAAGAACTATGGACTATGGCCTCGTATGCCGGGTTAAAGGCATTACCTCCCGCCCCGGGGAGTATAATGAGGGGATACGGCTTTAGGTTGTGGGGTAGCGCTTTTTTTTTTTTTGGTAAGTAAGTGATTTGGATTAAAGGAGAAAAAATTTACAATTCATGATTTATCCCCAAGTGTTATTCCGACTTGAGGATAAATCACCACCGCTAGGGCATGCCCCGAGCATTTCTAACAACGAATGAAATCAGCACAAAACAAACCACTCTAGCATCAGTGGATCAAATCCAAAATAAAACATGTCGAATCAAGGCATGACCTAAGAATGGCAACAAATAGAGGGAACCAGCAACCGAGACCCATTCGAATCCACAACAAAACACCCTGGCCTGCGTTTGCTTAACACCAAAAGGTGGACAGCTCAACTAGCGTCCGATTTCCAGCGGTACCAAGCCATAGCATCTAGAACAGCATTCCATCAGCTCAAGCAGGGCTTTGCCAAATCAGCACCAGCAAAATCTTCAGAGAAAAACCATGCATTTTTACACTTACACAGCCAGCAATCTACATTCAGAGAAATAGGCGTAGTATCCCTCAGCAACAGAGTATTCCACCTCCAGCAGCACAGCTGAGAAAAAATCAGCACTTCACCTCCGGCTGGATCAACACACCAGATAATGTAGCATACAATGCCATTTCAATCCTGCGCAACAGCACCAGCACAGGCAGCGAATCCTCCATTCCATGGGTAGCATTTTCCATCTCCAGCAGAGCAAAGAAAGGCCGCAGCGCCTGCTTCAGCAACGTCATCCGAAGATGCAGCAACCCAGAAAAATTAAGCGTGTGATACCGATCCAGCGATCAAAGACTAGAAGGGACCGACAGCAGCATTTGCAGTGCAGAAAACAGGAGCCAAGGATTCAGCAACACCTTTAGCAACCCCAAAAGACAACAGGCAGCCGGCACCAACTGAATCAGCAACCACAGCAGCAACC